>MSTJ01000464.1:2269-15148 GCA_001956345.1 Ramalina peruviana
GGATCTGTTGTGTAGGAAGAGGAAGAACAGGGGAGGGGGGAAAGGGGGGGGGGGGATGGTGGAGAGGGAGGAACGTGGGAATAAGAGAGGACTGTATGCCAGAATCTCAATGTATCATCTTTCCGTTCGTGTGAGAGATTATCATGGTGTGAGATGTTCTCTCTTCTACCTAGCCACTATTCGTACAAGGGTTTCTGCCTRCATAAGCCATCCATTCAACAACATTTCTGCTACACCATTCAATGGCTTAGCACCATGCAAGATYCTGTTGAAGCCACTGCAGAATGCCAAGACGGTCCACGAACCTTTAATCCTTCGGCATTTGCAGGGTTGAGAAACATCCCACTCTACTCGGCCCCCTACTTCAGCAGAAGGAATTGCTCAACATCATGGCCCCAGAACAGGAATGCCACCCGGCTCCACTGGCTAGGAAGTCTCTTCCGACCTCCCCAAGCCGCTGGGGAGCATCTTTGCTGGTGATCGCTCGCCGAGTTCACGTGTTCGGGTCGACCTTGTCCGCTTAAGCAACCCTTTGACCTGGGTCCTAGACACAACCACRGGAAAAGTCCTGGTATGCGTCGCGGGTGAGCCAACAGTTTGACAGCCTCAACTATCACTGGTCCGTGGATCGATAGGCAGAGAGCTTCGACTGTGAAAGGCTCCTACACAAACGGCCTGAGAGCGTTGGTTTGGGAAGGCTCGTGAATGTAGAATCCGAGAGCCACGATGATCAATGGTAGGGCATGTTGTGAGAGCATTGAGTAGGACTCGCTCAAGGACACATATTCTGAGAGACTAAGGTGCGTCTGGCTCAAGGACGAATGTCCATGATATTTAGGCCTCTTGGGGAGTCGCTGTCCGAGTTGTCTCGAATACACCAAGTGCGCGGACACATATCTTGGGGATATAGCTTGCCTGTAAGCCTGGTGTTTGGCCACAGCCGTCGTCCGCTAGCTTCGACCAGGGCCAGATGATGGAAGACGTAAGCCCGGCGAACCCTTCGCTTCAGATCCATTCTGATCATTTGACGAACGAGGTGATTGAGGAGATGCCTCGAGTCCACGGTCCTTAATGGCCACGTCCTAATGCAGTCCATTTGAGAGCAGCATCCTTGGACTGAGTATGCCCTCATATCGTGGCCGTTAAGGCAAAATAACCTGCTATGTAGTCTGGTTCAGCAGCAGGAATTCTTATTTGACCCCCTATCTGCCTGACTTTGGTGGTGGCGCATAGGTCATGCCTCCTGTCGGGGCTACATAGGCTCCAGTCGAGGGCCCAGCATGCTGTCTGATCAACTGCTCACGTTCTTTGACCTCCCTCTCGTTCTGGGCGACGACACAGCAGCAACAGTAACACGCTTTGAGACAGTCCGTCCCACAAGACCCATCAATTTTGTAGATTTTTCTTATGCGGGTACGGTGGATGGCTGCTAGAATTCCTACATAGATCCGTGCGTGATTAGTCTGCATTCCTCGCCTGCTGGTTCACTGCAGAAAGAGAAGGGGCTTAGCAAACCTTGGAATCCGCATCCAATGGCAAACAAGCCGCAGCTTCCATTGCAACTTTCGTACCCCAGCAGGTCTGTCGGATCTTTCTTCTCTGATCTTTTGCTGAGTCGATACATAGTCTTGCCGTACAGCAAGCAGGGGCAGAAGATGCCCATGCAGCAYAAGGAATCCGGCTCACACATGCCATGCTTCCAATTCGMATCGATGGATGAATTCGGGTGTGCCACCTGTCCCGGCCGATGGTTGGCTGTGCTGACATTGGGCCCTTGCAGCGAGCGAGGGTTGTAGGCATCAGGCCCTTCAATGGCGTATTTSGATGGCTGKGGTGACGYTGTGRAATTCGTCAGAGGGGTCATTGCGTACCCACTCTCGTGCTTTTTGACAGGTAACGGGCCAGGCGATTGAGGTGGCTCTTGAGACGGGCCGACTGGATGTATCGAGACGGGAGGAGCAGCTGGCACCRTCGTTTGCTGCGAAACCGGGGGAGGTTGCTCAGCAATTGGGGCACTGTAGGCAGGATGCATCCTGCTTGGTGGGGCTTGCATGTTTGCCTCTAGCTCCTTCTCGTCTGGCAGCGGTGTACTACGAGCATTGTGCTGCAGGTCATAGCCGGGGAGACCATTGCTGGGAGATACAGGGCTGATGGGAGACTCGTCGATKGTGGAGTTTGTCGGGCTGGGGGCTGGATATGGTTGGCGCCGCATCTCCTGAGGCGTTTCATCCCACGAGAACCGGGCTTGCTGCTGCCGGGAGGAGCCTGCAGCGCTGGATGTTTGCAGCGGCGGAGCAGCGCGAGCTGCATTGGCTGATGAAGCCATTGGATTGGGGAGACGGACCGCAATCSGAAGGGAGAGAGTGGATGTGTCCTGCCGATCGAATATGTAGGATCGGGTAACTTGTCATGAATCTGGGGCCGCTATTTGATCTCTCGTCGCAATTCGAACGGCGTGCTGCCCGGYTGCTGTATAGTCAGAGGCGTTTCGAGCACATATTATAGCGATACTGGTTGTCGTGCAGCACCGTCAGGATKTTGCAATCAGGTATGGTTCCTGCGCTGGGAATTGTRGTGGGTRAGGAGGCTCATGAAACACTTGAGGCACGGTAGCAAGCTGGTGGACGGACGATGCAAGACATTGCCAATGCAGGCACAGGGGTTTTACGAGTCCCTGGTGATGAATGAAGACAGCTCATTGGTGCTCGCTTGCTAGGCTTGCAGGGCTAAGCAGTGTGACGGCATCGGTAAGCGCTGTCAAGATCGATACTTCTCCATCGAGAAGAGGATCATACATTTCTGGCAATCTGCCGCTCGTAAAAGTAATTCTCAAAGTTATGAGCGCTTGATGCAAGGAAAAGGGAACAAGAGCGCAGACGATCAGTGGSCTAAAATAACAATATGAGCCTGCGATATGTCATACATGACATTTTGGAGTGGGTGAGTGATCGGACGTGATAATAATCACAAGTCATATGTACATGTCACTGGCCTCTTCCTCTTGATACAGTATATGTAGTGCCTGGCCTTTTGACTCTAATCTTCATGCTTAATTCTCTTTCTSCCAAAATGCTAGAGTCAATGCTTCTCTGTCGTTCCGCGAAGCAGACTTGCTCTCCTTAGTCTCTCTCCTCCTGGGAGAAGATGATGGAATTGTGTGTCTGGCAAGCCTGCCAGTAATGCAATCACCGATGAGACGATTATAGTCATTAGTAGTTYGTACAGGGCATACGTCTGATGGGCTTTGAGATCCCACAACGCCTCCAATGCCTCTMTCGTGCCCCTGGCTATGCATGACAGCGGTCCTCTCATATATGCAGCTTCAAAATAGATTCGCGTTCGGTATCGCCACGAAAGCAACCGTGAGGGGTATCGTAATAATGAGAGCCCATGCCTCAGCCTGCCGAATCATGCGATTTTGGATCGAGCTCAGTCCGGTCTCATGGACCTTGATTCTCTTCTCGAATAGTTTCTTGTACCAGGGTTTCTTGGCGTACGCGCTGACCCATGCTTCCCCACTGTAGTTGTTCGCGGCACCAAAAACCTCCATTTTGACAGGCCATTGAGATCTCACACTTTCGTAGCTAACATTGTACGCGGATTCGCTCTTCAGCATCGCCTCCTCGTCGCTCATCCCGTAATCTTTGGTCTCCCAAGCGTGATACTGACGGGTGTGCATCCGATGCAGGAGTACACAGAGGCCTTGGGAGGCTGCGATGATGTTCGTTATGCCGAACCACCATTCCAACGCTGCAAATATCCTCCAGTATCGTGAGGCATGAGAAAGGATCAACACAATAGCGATGGCAAATCCAATCATGATATTCATCACGGCAAATGCCCTGAGTGCCCAAGTCCACTGTCTGTTGTTGTTACAGATAGACCATCGGACGAAATTTGGATGCGATTGCGCTCGGAGGGTCGAGTCCAACATACGTTTCACCGGACGCAGGGCCGAGGGATGAGTAGTATATTCGAGGGCCCTAAGCACTGTTGCCCGGTCGTTGTGGGACAGATTGAGTTGCCTCGGGCTTCCAGCCAGGATGTAGTGGTTGATTATCCTGGAAATTTCTTGCCGAAAAGGCTGTGCTTCGGTCGGATACCAAACGAGTTGATCGACCTTTGGCTGCTGCTTGACGGGTGAAACAGAAAATTTGATGTCGTCCAGAGTTCGACTGTACTCGTCGGTGAATTCGGACATCTCCGCGCCCCAGGTGGAGCAGTCGGATAACTCGTCACTTTGCATGTCGGCGTCATGAGCTCCTATCATCCTATGACCATCCTGCTCCCTGATAGGTGGCGCATGGCCCCTCCACCTGGGCGATAGAGCCCGCTCTGCCTTAGCTGCCCGTTGGAAGCGATGGAAGTAGTCGATCATCCAAAGGTAGAACTGCAGATTCTCCGCGTCATGGGAGACATATAGTAGGTAGTCAAGGAAGTCTTGAAGTGAGCATGGAGGCATGCATTTGTTGCAGATGACGTTCTCAAACGACAACTCGGGAGGGATGGATGTCTTGCTGCAGTCTCGGTTGCCCAGCGGCCCTTTGCATTCTGTGAGTGGCCCTTCTGGCTTGGGCACTTTTGGTGGACGCTTATAGAAGAGGAGTGAGGGCATGATGCTGGAATGGGTTCAACTCGAATCGCAGTACGCCGGACTCATCGGATCGACCACCATAGAGAAGGGGGAAAAACCACCTGTACACGCATATAATAGGCCATCTTCTGGCATGCAGCATAGGTGTATTTTTCAACGGAAGGAGTGGCCAATTTTCAGGAGTCAAATCACAACAGAGGCGCAAGCAAAAAGGATGAGATCAATGTGGCACAGGAGACATATTCATAGCAAGCTTTGGCAGCACAATAATTTCGCTCTCGCATCATACCACCCACCTGGCGACTGACTGATGTCGCTAAGCTAAGTGAGAAATGAGATGTTACCTCTCTTACCTGCCCCAGTTGACCAACAGTGGAGATTGCCCGCTAAGGGACGGGATGACCGCGGTGAAGAAATGATCTGGAGRGACGAGGGGCAMGATCCATTCCCTGAGCGTAATCGTGTGCTGCAGTGAACCATGGTATTGGATACCATCATTTAGCATTTAGACTTGTTCCTGCATCATAAGCACGAGGCCACCAGCCCACCAGGACCCGGCTCAGCAGTAGTGGTGCGATTTGCGAATCACTGCGAAATGTGGTGTTGCCATTGGAGCTCGGACACATAACCGAACAGTGTGCGGCGTAGAGAAGCTTGACGATCGCCTCCACATGCATCGAGCTTCCCTTTCTTGCTGGCAATCACCGGCTTACTTTTGAAGGGCGTGGCTGCTCCGATGGAGTTTACCGTTCGATCTGGGTTTTGTGTTCCTAGGATATTTGGTAGCGTGGCCCACGTGGTTCAGGAAATATGTGCGAAGGTGGAGGAGCTTGTGACGTTAACACGCGGTAACTTTTGCGCACTCACTACGATTGGTGCTTCTTTGCAAAGAATTCAGAATAATGGGGTTTTGTTCATACAGACCTCTCATCAACCTTCCGGTGATTTTTGAGATATGCGAGATGAGATGGTCCGCGCGGACCGCAGCCTTGGGGCCAAAGCAGCCGCCTCATTAAAAAGCTACTGCTACGATCGTCTGGCTAAATACATGGCTTCAATGGACGACGAAGGGCAGTTCACGGTATGAACATGCAGAGGCTCGRYAGTCTCATTGATCCTGTCGAGTAACAGAGTGCAAAGAAATATATCATATCTATCTTTGTACGGATGACCTCCGGGTCCCTGTAATGGGACTCGGTGCTCGAGGTCTTGAAACTTCTGATGATTTTTGGTCGTGTATCGAGACACAGTCTCCCCTCGCCATAGATATCATACACCTAGAAGAGAAGAAATGCCTTCGAGCACTGCGTCCCTTTTATGGCCAAAACAGGAGTGCTTACTGTAAACGGCGTTAMCTTTTTATGTCCCTTCGAATCCGTCCGACCAGAACCAGGTCCTCCGAACCGCTCATCGTGCTGGTCGATGAGGGTCCACGGTGCCCTTTAATTTGGCGGTCTCCGGMACCCCCTCCCCCTTCTTGCTCTTCTCGGGATCATTCGAGATGTCGACCGAATGCTTGGTGTCCGTATTCGAGAGTCCTTCTTGTTTGCCTGATTGTGTCGTCCGGTCACCGGTACTCTTAGAAGACGCTCCCTATGTSCACGATTAAGACACATCGCGAAGCGAGCCCAGAATGTCTCACCATGTCCTCATTTTCCGGGTCTTGTTCTTCACTGTCTGCCTTTCCCAACACTTTTGCATTGTTGCTTTGGTACCTCTTCTTGATTCCGCCTTTTGCGTCTGGATAWGTCACGATGGTATTGTTGTTCCTGGTTGACTTCCCGCCTTGGCTGGACTCGTCATCTGAACCCTCGTCTTCCGAAGTTTCTGGTGTATCCTGGCCTTCCCCGCTGCTTGAATCGGAGTCGTCGGCGGTTTGGTCACCACCTTGATCATCACCCTGGTCCCCTTGCTCCTCCTTTTCCTGCCCTTCGTCGCCTGCCTCCTGGCTCTCACCATTTTCTTGCTCGTTGTCCTCAGACTTKCTTTCTTCGGCTCCTTCTTCCCCTTCTGCTTCGTCATGAGATTCTTCGCTATGCTCACCGCCGTGCTCATCGTGACCATGTCCACCACCATGTTCCTTTGCCTGTAATTGGGGCTGCAGTAGGTACCACAGACAAGGCAAGGTTACTACGACTGATGTGATTGCCCTATATYAACTGATCAGACTGAGTTTGGAAGAAAGGACAGCTGACTTCGAACGTCTAAATTCGCAACAGTCCCTATACAAGGGGATCAAGATAGATCCAACCAATGGGACAAGSAAGCATATGGCGAGTCTTACCATGGCAAATCACTACCAGGCTTGTGAGAATCGTGCGCACCTCCACCTTCACTCGCGTAAGATCTTCTTTGCAATTGTTGACCACTTCGTCGAGCAATGGGAGCTCGTGTAGCTCGAGTTGACTGTCTTAAGAAGCGGGCCGCCCATCTTGCGGAGACCGGAGGAAATGCCATTGCAATCAGGATTCAATTCAGATGAGAGTCGGTTGAGCTTTGCTACTAATTTCTGACGACTGAAAACCCATAGACATGCTTCATCCGGATCAATTGGGATGGAAAAGCGATCATTACGGATTGAAAGCAGCTTCCGCCAAGCTCCAAAAGAAATGCCGCTGGAGCCCTAGACAGCCCTATACTAATCCAAATTTGTCATTGGACATGGGACAATTATGACGCGCCGGGACAGAGCTCAAGTCAGACTTCAACCTCCAACCCGATGAGCAAACATGCACTGGCGAGAATCACGCAAGGGGAACCTTTCAGGTGTGGCGGAAGGGATCCACTATGAAGCGATTTAGCGGGTGTTGCTGCCTACAAGCACGGTCATCGTTTGGTGTTTAGGTCCCACGATCCTCTTGTATTCTACAGGTCGACACTTTTCGAGAGGCCATGATCATATCTTGACCGCCCGTGACTTTTCATACTTTTCTCATTCTGAACACCGCGAACATCTGYCATGGCGCCTCCAACAGCAGCTCCTACGCCTCAGCATTGTCTCGCCCTGCTCCCCAAATTGAACGACGCTGATGCMGACTTTCGTTACATGTCTCTGAATGACCTCTACGGCCTGTTGAACACGGGGGCTCAAACGTTCCTTTCTGGTGACTACCACAGCTGCGCGAAGATAATCGATGGACTCATCCAGACCTTGGACGACCAGAATGGCGAGGTTCAAAACCAGGCCATCAGATGGTAAGSATCTTGGGCGAGAGCGGACATTGCAAGCTCCAAAGCACTCACACGTCTGCTAGTGTTGGCGCCCTGGTGCTGAAGCTTCCAGCTGACATCCTCTCCCCGTTCATTCATCGTGTCTCCAATATCAAAACTACACATTCGGTAGACACATCGATTCCCACCACGGCGTTGCGAACCTTCATCACCTCCTTCCCACCTCCTCTGCCGGGTCTGCCGCCGTCTCAGAAAACGACCGATGCATACGTTGCCATCAGTAGGGTCCTCATCCCGCGTCTACTGGGATATCTCGTACTCCCCACGGGCATTGACAATCTGCCGGCCCCCCCTCCTGGAATGCTAGACCTAKGGGCAGTGAGTGGGGTCAACGGAGACGCCGTCGACCTTCTCGTGGAGATCATTCGAGTTTTTGGCCCCATGCTGAAAGATGCAGAAAAGCAGGCCTTAGAGAAGACGATCTTGCAAATCCTGGATGATGATCGCACCGGATCGATAGTCAAGAAGAAGGCCGTTGTGGCCATGTCTCTCCTATCAATCCATATGGGAGATGCGCTCCTGAAGTCCTTCATATCCCAGCTAGCCGAAAGCTTCCAAGCCCCCGAGCTGGATTCCAACAAGCGCCGCCTGTTGCTTTCAATGGCGGGGTCCCTCTCGCGCTCTGTACCACAAAGACTGGAGCCATTCTTGGGTCATTTGGTTCCGTTCGTGCTGAACGCCTTGGGCGAGGAGGAATACGATCAAGCGATGRCGGCGAGGGCGGAGGATGGGGAAGCTGACCCAGATTTGGAAGAAGTGCGAGAAGCAGCGCTTGTTGCTTTGGAAGGCTTCCTATCTTGCTGCAGTAATGGCATGCGTTTCTTTACTGATGGTGCTCTGGATTCGTCTCTCAGATATGTTGTATACGACCCCAATGTTGCAGACGAAGAGGACGAAGGTAAAGCGGAGGATGAGGATGAAGACGCATTTGAGGAGGAGGAGGAAGATTTCGAGCAAGAGGGTGCCTTCAGTGACGACGAAGACTCAAGCTGGAAACTTCGTCGGTGCGCTGCAAAGGCTTTATATGCCATCATCTCGACTCGGAGTAACGGGGATCTTCTCGAGAATGGTACTCTCTATGATAAAATTGCACCAGTCTTGATCAAGCGTTTCAAGGAACATGARGAGAACGTCCGGCTTGAAATCCTTATCACGTTGGCTCTGCTAGTGCGGAAGACTGGTGAGGGCAGCACCTTGGGAAGGGGCAACATGTTCGACACCGAGATCGACTCAGCCCAAGCTCGACCTTCTCGAAAGAGGCGACGACTCGACAGCAACACTGCGGATCTAGGATCGGCGATGGCGTTCTCATCCAGTTTAGGCTTGAATTCTCCCGCTGCCTCGCCTTCTCCCATTTCTGGACCTCGTGCAGATCTGAGCCGGCTCAGTCCTAGCATCGTCAAAGGTGTCTCAGAGCTTCTCAAGATGCCATCAGTCCCGACGAAGCAGACCGCCATCTCTCTTCTACGTGAACTTGTGCTTGTTCAACACGGCGGCCTGTCTGACAGCCTCAACCGGATCCTGGAGCCACTGRTGGATGTGATTCAAAATACCTCCAATTTGCCCAATGGATCAGCTTCCACTGCCGTTGCTGGAGCTGCAGCCGCCACTGGTGGTATCATGCGTGTTGGGGCGCTCCAGCTACTTGCTGCGATCTGTGACACGCACTCCTCACGGATACTTGCACCTTACATCAAACGCATTGTCTCAAGTGTGACAGCCGCAGCCAACGACCAGTACTATAAATTATCCGGTGAGGCTCTCCTCACGATTGAGAGCATCACCAAAGCAATCACGCCTCCACGATCGGCTGGTACAGAGCAAGAGCGTACCGAGTTCCTCGCCAAGATCTACGATGTAGTTTTTACAAAGGCGAAATCCGCTGAGGCAGACCTCGAGCTACGACAAAAAGCCATCCACGCTCTGGGCGTCGTTTTGGCTCGGACWTCGGGTGCCAAGAACGCAAAGCTTCTGGCAAGAGAYAAGCGAAGTYATTCCCTTGAGGTCCTTCAGGAACGGTTGAAGAACGAAACGACTCGACTGTCTGCTGTGAAAGCTAGCGAGATCGTCTTCTTTTCGGCAKTCGATCAACAGGACTTACCATCCCAATGGACGAAGGACGTTGCACTCGAGCTAGGGAATCAACTGCGAAAGGCAGACCGGAACCTTCGAACCTCCAGCCTTGCAGCACTCAGAAGCCTTGCCTACAACAAGGTSGCTCTTGCGAAGTTGGAYCAACAGGCAGTTGAGATGGTAGCTCAGTTGCTGTTACCTCTCATCAGTTCGCGCGACTTGAGTCTTTTGGGYGCGGCAATGTCTATCTAYRGCAAGCTTGTCGTAGCCTTYCCCAATCAGATCGTTGAAGCACAGCTTATCAAGGCCTTGTGTGAAGTYGTCCTCTCACCGATGGGTAGCAGAGCATTTGATGCCTTTCTGAACCTGACGCAAAGTATTGGAGAACAGGGTGTTGGCCAACCCTTGATGGCGGCGTTCCTTCAAGATGTTGGGGTGTCGGGCGATCCAGCCGTGGTTGGGAAAGCCATAGGGACATTGCTGGTTTCTGGTGGACCTTCGGTTGGTGTCACTCTTTCGGACTTCGAAGGGGAGTTACGGTCGTCTAAAGACTACCAACGCCAATGCTTAGCCCTCTCTACCATGGGAGAGGCTGGCTTTCGACTGGGAATGTCGTCTCCGCTGCAGCCACAAACCTTCAGTGGGCACTTTAGCTCTACACCAGAGGCAGTACCTCGTACCGCTGCAATCGCTCTTGGACGTGCAGGCGCTGGCAGTATCAAGGCATATCTGCCGGTTATTCTATCCTTCACTGGCAAAGCCGGTAATCTGCAGTATCTATCCCTTTATTCCATCAAAGAGATTCTGCAGAATGCTGGCGGCTCTCGCTCCGATATCTCGCCGTATACGCAACAGATATGGGAGAATTTGCTTGCGGCGTCGCAAATCGAGGACAACAAAGCTCTTGCGGCCGAATGTATTGGCCGCATAACGATCATTGAGCCAACCAAATTCCTACCGTTGCTACAGGTACGTTCATGTTTGTAACTCTTCTCCGATATCTTCTGACCCACAAGTCACAGGGATATTTGAAGGATCGAAATCCTGCAGTGCGAGGTATGGCCATACAGGCAACGCGCTTCACATTCGCGGACAGCGACGACACGTTCGATGAGGTTCTGAGGCCAGTCTTGGTGCAGATGCTCTCCCTGATGTTGAATGATCCTCACATTGACAACCGCCGTCTCGCCCTCGGCACTTTGAACGCTGCTATTCAACACAAATCAGATGTGGTCTTCCCTCAGCTGGGCGGTCTTCTACCTCTTGTCATGAAAGATTCACGGGTTGATCAAGATCTCATACGTGAGGTCCAAATGGGGCCATTTAGGCACAAAGTCGACGATGGCCTCGAACTTCGCAAGGTGAGCAGGGCGAGCGCTCCCACATGACTCGAAGATGCTGACTTCCAATGTGCAGAGCGCATACGAGACTCTCTTCTCACTAATGGAGAATGCATATCCACGCATGAGTCACAACGACCTTTTTGACAGGGCCATTGCTGGCCTAGAGGATGAGCATGAGATCAAGATGCTCTGTAACCTCATGCTCACGAAGCTCATCACCTTAGATCCCGACGAGATCCAGCGTCGTCTGGATCAAATCGCCGAGAAATTCCGGGTCATCATCAACTTCAAACCCAAGGAGGGCTCCGTCAAGCAGGAGCTGGAAAAGGCTTCTGAAGAGGGTAGATCCGCGTTAAAGGTGACGGTCCAACTACATAGTGCCTTCCCACTTGCTGSMGGGGCAGGCTCTAGTGTTCAATCTCAAAGTTGGAAGGGTTACTGGGAATGGCTGCAGAAGGAGCATAAAGCAATGCTAATGAATATGGAGAACGAGGTCAAGAGCCAAGCTGCATGACTTGGGACAACAAGAACATCACTATGAGGAATGAGCTCTACGACGTATTTATTAGACGAAATGTGACAATAGGGATGGGGGATACCTAAAGGGCAATGCTACTCTGCATAAAAGCTTCGTGCCTCAGCAATCAATACTTTTGTACATACTGGCCAACCTCGCTCCATGATCTTCCTAATTGACACCGAGACTCCGGCATCCTTGGGCTTATATGTTCTCCCAGGTCGTGAGCAAGTATGCGAGGAACGTGTGGAAGATTGATTTATTTGAAACCGATCCCCAACAAGAACGCCGGCTCCTCGATATTGTGGTGTTGGTAGCTGCAGCTACCTGTCAGCCTCTACACAGATCCTTGGAATGAAGCCTTCAAAGGGCGATACCTCAATATGCCTATCCCACCCGGCTCCATCATCATGGACAGCGGGAACTCCATCGGGTACTTGAGCCAGCGTTTCGCGAATGCTCTGAGCAGATGCCCATGTGCGACCTGAYGCCTCGCATTAGCTATCTTCTCTGGACAGGAGACCCGAATCAATAGCTTACCAAAACCACATCCGCCGGCTTCTCGCCATGCATACACGGCCCCTGAATCGCATGTATCCTCTGGATCAGCTCATCCAACCTATCCGTGACTTGCTGCGCTGACTCCCCGCCCTCACATCCATCCCTCCAAATATCCCATTTCCCMTCCTTATCCAACCCTCTCTTTGCCCTCAGCTCTCTAATCTCCTTCGTCACCAGCCCCTCATAATCTCCATAATCCCACTCCGCCAACGCTTCCGTCGTCGTAACCTTTCCATTTAAGATCCCTTCCCTCGCAAGCTTCTCTTTCCTCTCACCCGCCTCAGCTCCCTCCTCGCCATCGAACAACAGATCAAACGTCTCCTGCGCCCTCTTCCGCGGGCTGATGAACACGTGTGCGAGTTTTGCAGGATCGATGAGTTTGCCGGCGCCGAGGAGGAGTTTACCGGAGGAGAGGACTTGTTTGCGGCCGTTGGGGGTGAGGAGGAGCTCGGTGGTGCCGGTGTAGCGGCCGTTGATGGTCCATTCGGTCTCCCCGTGGCGGGCTAGGTAGACTCGTGGTGTGGAGGCGTCTTTGTCGGCCATTTTGTAATCTCGTCTTG
>MSTJ01000465.1:0-12822 GCA_001956345.1 Ramalina peruviana
TCCCTACGTCACCCTCAACACCACAGCATACTCCTCCTCTTCATCGTCAATACTGTACGACCCGCCTATCGAGGAATTCGCCGTCGTCAAGACGGACTTGTTGAAGAAGGGGGCCAAGGCAACCTTTGAAGGGATTGAGGGGCCGAGTATCTTCATCGTCACCAAGGGAGAAGGGAAGGTGGAGGTGGGGGCGAAGGAGGAGGTGGTAAGCGAGGGAGCTGTGGTGTTCGTTGGAGCGGGAGCAGAGTGCATCCTGGAGGCGACGGGGGAGGAATTTGTGACGTTCAAAGCCTTCTGTGAGATCGAGGGTGGCAAGGCGAACGGGGCGGTCAATGGGGCGAACGGGGTGCATTGACGGCGGAATATATGAAAAAAGTTTTGAGGAGGAGGAGAAGAAGCATGTCGGATCAGCTTATAGGGATTCGATATCAACTGCTACTAATATCACACCCGTTCATCCCATGACATTTCAGCTCCTCCGAACCAAGCCCCCCAATTACACCACCGAAGACCATCTCAATCCCCCTCCCCTCTCCTACGCGAGGCTTCCCCTTTCCCCCTCCATCCCAGCAATTCCAAATCAAGGCTCCCCACACCCGTTCTACTCTCACTCCCTCCACAACCAATCCCACCCACTCTCAGCCCATCCGCTCCGCTCCTTGTCACTTGGCTCAACTCTCCCACCACAGAGTAGCTTTTTACCCMCTCYCCTTYYCCCTTTYCYTTCGATCTCCCAAAYCTCCACCCCTCACCATCCGATTCAACCCCKTCTCATCTYCTCCCTTTTCTACCTCCAWTTCACTCACTCCCATCCCATCCCATCCACGCAATCTCATCCCGCATCTCCCATTCCCGTCTCCTCGCTCTCCTGCACCGCCAGCACCGGCACCACCTCCCGCTAACATCATCACCCATCACCACCACCACCGACCAGCACCTCCACAAAACCCACTGGCAAGCAAGCACCAGCAGCACCACTCATCCCTCCGCCGTACCCTACCATCCTCGTTTTACGTACGTGTATACTGCACCGCTCGAGGTATCGCGTCATTCTGCAAGAACATCACCGCAGGTAAGCAATCACGCCGATTTTTTACGATCAGTGAGGCGGGGAGATGGATGGGTCGGATATAAACGGGCATGGTGGTGTAGGTGTGTGTGGTGTGAGGTCCGAGGGTAGATGCTGGGAGTCCTGGGATTTTTGAGTGCGTTGGCCGAAGGGGCGTCTTGCTCGTGGGTGGGTGGGTGGGCAACGTGGGGATGTGAGTTGGTGAGGCTGAAATATGGGGAGGGGAGTTTGTGCGTTTGAAGGCTGGAGGATACGACGGGTGAGGAGGGGGGTGCGGTAAGTGTTAGTTGGGCGAGGGATGAGAGAAGGGAGATGGAGGGCATTTGGGGTAGTAGCTGAGAAGGAGGAAAGGGGAAGAGGAGCGGATGACATGGTGAAGGGAGAACAAAACCATCTTTTGCAATTGAAGATGCAGCATTGGCAGAAAAGGGAATTCGTGACTTATACAACCTCTACCTTTCAGAAACACCAATCACATCACCGCCACRGCGGCCACGCCTCCCTCCCCRCCCAWCTCAACGCCATCCATCCCTCCTCCTCCTCCTCCTTCCCCTAARCCCGCACTGACGCCCTCAATCTCCCCCCCGACCCCAACAAGCTCCTCCAACAACTCCGCCGCCAAGCCCGGCACCTCCCCCACAGGCACCCCCATCACCTTCCCCACCAAGCCCTTCAGCCGCTCCCCCGTGGCCGTCATGCTTGCATCGGCTTGGGCCTGCACCAGCTCCTGCGTCAATCGGCGGCGCTTGAGCTGCTCCTCGTGCAGATCGTACGCGGCACGGAGGTGTTGCCTGATCGCTTGATCCTCCAGCGCATCATTCTTGAATTGGTAAGTCGGGGCTTTATGCGCCGAATGCGGTAACGCCGTCTCCGCCCTCCGGATGGCGGAATGCAGATCGCCATGCTGGTACTTCTCCGAGAATGCCTCCGCGGTCGCGGTCTCCGTGGCGAAGTCCTGGCGGAGCCGCGCCAGTTCGGTGGCCTCGCTATCGCCGTTCAGGGATGCGGTGTCTCTTGTCAAGAGGTCGAGGGCGGCTTGGTGGGTGGCTTGGAGTTCACGGTCGGTGCGGTCGACGGCCTCTTGGGCTTCTTGCAGGGCTTCGTCTTTTTCCTTGGCGACGCGGTCGAGGGCGAGGGAGAGCTGCAGCGATTTCTCGTGGGCGAGGGTGTCGAATTGATGGGAGAATGAGAGGGCGGATTCGGAGCGATAGGATCTGGTGGTGATGGCCGAGGGGCGGGAGTTGTTGGTGATGTGACCGTCGATGCCGTTGATTTGTTKTKGTTGGTCGAAATCTGGACGGGGTGGGGAGGAGGAGATGATGTTGTTGCGGAGGGCCCGATTATGTGAAAGGGCCTCATCTGCTGTTTGGGCCTTTTTGTTGAGAATATCGCCTTGAGCGCCGAACTCTTGCAGGAGCCGAATGCATTTTTTGGCGTCGTTTCGGGCGGCGATGTGGAGTGGAGTGTTGCCGTCTCGGTCCTGTTGGTTGATGAAGGAGTGAAAGTTGAATTGATGGGAGGGGTAGGCTCCAGATGAACAGAGCGCAGAGATGGTGTCGAGGATGACTTCGAGATAGTAGAGGGCACATTTCAGTTTGGACTGGCATGCTGTCGTCATGGCGATATGATGCAACACATTTGCTCCGTAATAATCGGAGGTGGGCAGTGTACTCTGAAGGAAGCGCATCAGATCACCCAATGTTCGCTTCTCGTAGTTGTTGGTGAAGACGACGGCGCGGATGAGTGCTGTCTCCCCTCGATGATTCTTCACCCCCGCATTGGCATTCCTGTTGACCAGCATCTGGGTGATGTCGAGGTCGCCCATGGACACAGCCCAATGCAGGGCAGTATGTCCATTCGTATCTATTGATCGATCGACCTGGTAATTGGGGGGAAATGCCGGGGGTGTGGCCATGCCCATGCCCGGTCCCTCGGAAGAAGAGAGGATGAAGTAGTCGAGCAGAGCGTCGGCAAAAGTCATGTGGGCGTAATCGGTCTGATCTTGGAGGGCGCGTTTCCGTTTGCGAGAGCCCGGCACGTACTGACTCCCATAGCCATCATCTCCATCCATGTACGAGGCAGTATCGATAGTCTCTGCATCTTGGGAATCCTCGTCGAGAATCTGCGAGCTCATCTCGATATCATCGCTCATGATTGGGTTGTATCTGGGGGCATCTTTCGGTTCTGCTGGTCAGCACACGCTGTACACTGCCTCGTGGGATCTGATACATACTTGGGCCCTTCTTCGTGCCTTGTCCCTTGGGAACTTTGGGTTTGTTGACGTTGGTGGCATGCTTGGGGGCGGGAGGTGGGCTGACGTTGGTGGGGACGAAGTCGAAGAGGGGCTGTAAGCGGTCATAGACCTTGCTTCGGGCTGCAAGCTGTCGGGCATCTTCCAATGGTACCCATGTCCCTTTGTATACAGTGAGTCTGTTGTCTTTGCTCTTATATTTGGCCAGCCTCACCTTGGTATTTTCCATAGCCGCCCTGGATCTTCTCGTGCGTGCCCTTTTGCACCTCGCGTTCCAAGATTCGTGTTCGAGCCGGCTTGTCGTAATCGGCAACTTTGAGGATATGGGTGGCATTGACATAGTTGTCGTAGCGTCGGCGCATGACATGGTGTTGCCCGACATTGAATTCGTAGACGGGGACCTAAGGTAAAGGGTGAGTAGGGTGGAGGTCTGGTCTGCCAGCAGATGGGGCGGTTCCTGGACTTACACCACTGTATGTGGCCGAGTAGATGTCATTGCCGTGACCAGCCATGGTGTTGAATATTCCCTGGCTCTTTCGTGGAATTGCGGTGTGGGAGGATCAATTGATCAAGTCGAAGTTCATGCGCTTGCGGCAAGTACTGCAGATGCTCCCTTCAAACGGCACTGGTCACGAAGGGCCCCCAATGCTTTGATAGCTCAATCTCCAATCTGCATGGAATTTAGCCACTCGCGAAGCTGCTTCCTGATGCGCGCGGAATGCTGTCAATCCCCGGACTGCGAAATAAAGACTCGGTGGAACGCGCCTGCCGAGAACTCACGCGTAAAGTGGCTTGTGAGTGGCTGGCCCCGCGAGTCATTCTAGGGCACTAGACTCCAAAAGGAAGTCAATGTCTTGGCATTCCAGAGGATACTATTTACCGACATTCGTCCCTCGACACTTTCCTCTTCACTCCACCCTCCACAACGTTCGCACAATATGGCTTGCAGTACTCGCCGCAAGAAAGCCAAGGCTGTTACTCGCCAAACGTGAGTTTCAGATCGCGGTCCAATGCTTGATCAGTGATCTTAAGCTAATCTAGCTTTCTCGACTGGCAGAAGCAGTAGTGCTCATGCCGCACATCCTACGCTGCTGGGACTGCCGGTTGAAATTCGGACCATGATATTGCGGATGGCGGTTGGCGATCAGCTTGTCTACGTACCCAAGAAATACCAGAAAAGTGTCATATGCCAGCTCGGGTTCGGACTCTTCGCAGTAAACCGCCAATTGTGGAGAGAGGCCTTTCCCTTATTCTGGAGGACTAGCCGCATCTGCTTTCACAGGGGATATCATTTGAAGAGGTTTCTGAATCGGCTAACAGACTGTCAAAAGACTGATCTGAAACATCTTGCCTTAAACGTTTCTGTCACACACTCCTATTCCTCTCAACCTGACGATTACGATATGGTTTACCGGAAAATAAAGCGTGAATGGCCATCATACGATCCGAAAAACGCAGACGCTAACCCCTTGAGGTTTCTGGAAAGCATTGACCTTGGTCTAACGCTGTACAATTATAGATTTGTGCCCGCATGCCGCTTGGGAACAATAGATGCAGCCTTGGGAGCTTTGGCGGATTTACGTTTTGCGGATCTGAAGCAAGCTCAAGTCACTATCAGGATCAAAGACACTCAAGTCACTCTCAGGATCAAAGACACAGATATGGGGGAGTCATTGACAACCGAGAAACTGGCAGAGATAGCAGCAAGGTTTCAATCAACCCTGTTGGATCCAATAGTCACCAAGGAAGATCACACGCGATTCTTGAAGGACCAACTATATGAGTTGGAGCAAGATCTTAAATCAGAGGAAGCTCGACACACCCAGCTTATGACAGATATCGACAGGCTTCAGAAGCGAGCAGATGGGAGTCGGGCAGAAGCAGACGAGACAAAACAACGAATTCGGGAGGTTCAGCTTGCAATACGGACTCAGGATGAAGACGTACCTCATTGAGTGCTGCGCTGTCGCTCCGGAACTACGGGTGATCACGGATGATAGAGCATGGCGCAAGCAAAAGCTTCAACAGCGGAGCAAGGAGCCATCACTGAGGATACATTGCACTCTGTTGATCTGGCGAAGATTCTAATGAGAGAGCGCTTGCCATTCAAATCTTCAAGTCCGGTTCATCGAATCACTCACTGTGTTGGGCATTCCAATTTTTCCCCCTCGCGTTGCCACCAAGGAATTGTGCTTTATCTCTATCGTATTGGTCTACTCTTCCAACCTTTCGATTCCACAAAAAGATGAATTGCACCCAGGATTTATTCAAGCGAGTCGGGCTGAAGTATTGAATGTTCCCGTAGTTCACCATCTTCAGTAGTCGCTTGTGTCTATGGTCCAGCACTGTATCCCCATAGCTCAAGACAGCCTCGCTCGCATCGCTCGTCTGCTGCCAATGCCACCGGAATACCTGTTGTCTCGATGAACAAGCCGTCCAAGTCTCTTCCAGTCATTCTAGCTGTGAGCTTCCATGCGCAGACCTGTTGGAGGATATTTTGCATGGCTAACCATCGACATCATTCAACGCACTTTTCAAGTCCTACTCATCATAGAGGACGAGCGAATCATCACTCTCATAGTCGTCATCCAATTCTCCTACCTCTGTGACACCTTTCTCCAATTGAGCTCGATCAAGGTAGAAGAGTCTTCTCCAGTTACATTGTTGCTCATTGCGGTTCCCACCGTTCTCCTCTATTATATTAAACTACGACCATTTCAATCCTGGCGTATTCAGTGGCAGTATATCCTCGACGTAATGTGTAAAGCAGAGCCCGGATCTCAAATGGGCAGTCCAGAATGTTGTTCGTTGCTAGATTGCCCCCCATTTGGGCTTGGAGACGAGGAGTCGTGATGAGAGCTGGATTGTCGTGGTACGCCATGATGGAAGCTTGGCTGCCTTGTACCGTCGAGGAGATTAAAGTTAAACCCTAGACGTAACGAGTCCGCTCATTGAAGGTTTGATAAGGGGGCCCGTGATCCTTCGATATGAAGATTTAGGTAGGAGGAAGAGGTGAAAAGAATGGGCATCAACATTCACATATTCTCCGCCCGGAGCCCAACCCCGCCAGCCCTAGGCGTTGCCCTAGAATTAGGTCTTGACCGCTCATTACTTCCTTGACATTACCCCAATTGATCCCACTTCAAGTCCCAATCTGACCTCCGACATGCTGCGCAGTGAACTTGGTTGACCCCACCTTGCGCCAGCATGACCGTCGTCGAGGCTGCCGTGGAGAAGGTGCAGGATGTCGTGGGCGCAGGCGATTCAAAACAACCAGTCCGTAAGTCCCTCCCTCGTCCCCCCCATCTCCGCCATTCCCTGTCGTTGTCGATGTCACGAAGACCAAGAAGCTGGCTGACGGGTCTATTCTGTCGGTGTCCTAGGGAGAGCCACCCGCGAGGAAATGTCCGCCGCCAGACTCCCCCTCCCCTACCGTGACAGCTGCGCCCATCTGCTCATCCCGCTGAACCGGTGTCGCTTCGAGGARTACTATTTACCGTGGAAGTGTGAGGTATGACAAGCCCCATCTACCAGTTGTCGAACTTTCTTCGGGGGGAAGAGGTGCATTGGGAATGGGAATGGGAGCTCGGCTGCTGATGTGGGATGCGCAGACCGAGAGACATTCGTACGAGAAGTGCCAGTATGAGGAGTTTCAGAAGCGGGTSAAGAAGATGGATGAGATACGSGCGGCCAAGGGTGGGGCGAGGAGTAATTGAGGATCAACTTCAGGGGGGACAGCAATATAGTGGTGGAAGAASGAAGGAAGGGCCATGCTGAGACCAGAGGATGAGACATATCGTGCTCCAGGAAGCTGTCTTTTGGCTGCTACTGAGAGAAGGTATGGGATAGAGAACAACCAATTTGTGGATCAGGGGCACATCATCCGATGTTGTGACGTCCTTCCTGCAGCATCTATAGGAGATTCAMTTCAATCAGCCAGGTTGGCAATATYYATYGTCTATACATYTTCGAGGGTATCATGCCAAACGCCGCGCTAAGCATCTTCTTCCACAGAGTCGCTCGTCACTCTYYCACTTATACAGCATKYSCTCATACATCCACACCACCACCACCACCTCCTCCCAATCCTGCCTCCCCACCTTCCCCCAACCCATCCACATCCTTCAATATCTCCCACCCGTACTCATCCTCCTCCCGCTCCTTGTCCATCCCCATCGCACTCCKCAACGCCCTGACTTCATTCTGCAACCCACTCACCACCCTCACGGGCCCCTCTTCCTCCTCACACCTCAACCGAAAAGCCTCCCTCATCATGGCCACACACCGCATGAACCGCGAGTGCCACTCATCCTTCTCCAGCCGGGCCTGCAGATGCTGATCCTTCTCCTCCTGCAGCAGCTCATTATACCGCTTCGCCTGCGCCAGCAGCTCCYGCTTGTTGTCGAACGTGTGCTCGCGCACTTTCTCCACCAGCTTGCCSACYTCGGATTCCCACGCGCCGATCAGGTCCGTGTTYTCCTTTTGCTCCGCTTGGAGGGTCGACACTTTGGCCTCGGAGAYGAGGAGCCGGCGCTCGAGGTCGGCGATCCGGGCSGMGGAGACTTCGGCGTTGGCGTCGCGGAGGGAGGGCGCGGCACCGTTGGCGGCGGCGCGGGTCTGGCAGATGTGAAGGCCCTAGGTCAGCGATTGGCGCTTTGAGARTAGAGGGYTTGAGGCTGGTCATTGGCAGTRGAGTATTGCAGGAGTGRGAAGGGTGCTTCGGACCCATAGAWGAAAGTGGAATCAAGGAGCAAACGTACAGCGAGCTCTTGAGCGCCATTGACGATCCCTTGCGTCCTCTCCCGGTTCTCCCGCAGCACCTCRCTCAGCTCCAACACCTTCTGGTAGAGAAAGTTGACGTCCATCTGTTGTCCAGCATTGACAGGCAGCCCGTTCAGCCCATTGGCAATCCCGTTGCCATTGCTCTGGTTCTGCTGTGGACTGTTYAAGGAGGAAGGGGAGAGGCGGAGAGGGCCATTACTGGAATTGTTGCTATTGGCGGATGGGGAGGAGTTGGGCGTGTCGAGGAAAGAAGGGAAGAGGTTGTTGGCCGCCATTGCCTCGAAAAGAGGTGTTTGGTTAAGAGACTATTTCCAGCTCTCGGCATGGAGGGGTTGCGATTGGGCAAGGCGAGCGGCTCAATTGCTGACGCTGCAACTGGATCGACTGGATCACTGCACTTTGCGTGGGAAGGAATCCGGGGGCAGCCCTGTATGGGGGAACTTGTTTTGATTGGTTCACTGGAGAAATGATTTGCCGCTTTGCAAAACGCCTGGAACTTGGACAAGCTTGGCGCTTCGCTCTTCTCTAAGAAGTTGGGAAGATTGGAGCAGACGACTGCCCGGGCGGAGAGTAGTCTCAAGTCAAATGGAGGATTCAAGCTTGATAAGATTCATGCATTTTAAAAAATTACTTTTGACAAATGGTTGGGTCACAAGAAGTTTGGAAATCGACGACTCTTGAAAGTTCAGATGACAAGAATTTCAGCGTCCTGCTGAGCCAAATCAAGTCCAGTATAGTCTCGATGGTAAGAGGATACGTGCAATCCATTATGAAGTCTCTTTGTGAAGGATCTACTTATGGGACTCATTGCGTCTTCAAACATCCGCATGGTATACCCAGACCACTACTCTGCTGTGCTCGCCGGAGAATGAGCTAGATGTTCAGCTCGACCGCATTGAAATGCAATGTCGCCCAACCTGCATGAAAGTGGACCTTGGCCTTCGACCCAGCATCTGACCACATTGTCTAATACCCTACTAGAGTGATCGAAATGTCTCTGAGCATCCAAAGTACTCCCTCCCGAGATACCAGGTCGTCCGATTGATGGCAGGGTTTCCCTCAACAGCACAATTATGTTGAAACCCCTCAGATCTGAACCATGGAATAAGAATGAGCAAATCATAATCTCATCGTGCATTCATTTGCCGAAATTGGCCGATCTAGCCCGGATTGGCAATCTCTGAGGTCTCCACCACACCACCGTCGCCGGCGCCACGCTACTCATGCAGGAGAAGGCTCCTTCGCGCTCGGACTCTTCTGCCTTGTCATTCCACCTCCTCAGAAGCGGATCAACGTCACGGCTGCTTCCTTGATCATTGCTGATCATCACCAAACCTTGTCGCCCTGTATTTGGCTCCCACAAACCTCTCATCTGCATCATGGGCATCTGCGGCTCCGCGGCCCCGAATTGTACGCTTTACAATTTAGGCGAAGATCCATGGGTCTTTGAACCCGATCCGGACATCGCAGGCATTGGAGTATGTCCCCTCAAAATTGACTGTTCGAATGTTCCTCGTATCTCATACCACCATTGGGAAAGCAGGTCCTAAGCGCCTTTGTGGCAACCTCCTTCATCACCCTCTGCCTATCGCTCGCCCACGAAGTCATTACACTGCACGGTGAGAACAAAGGCTACTGGATAGATGTCACGTTTGGCAGACTTTTTGAGATCGGTCTCCGAACCCTGTTCAAGGAGCGACTGACCGATGAAAAACGGCACGAGCTAGGAGCTGTCATCGAAGCAGTCATCCTCAGTCTCAGCGACCAGCAAATTCTTGTGGGCATTGCTATCCTCCTGGCTGGCATCATCAGGATGTGCAGTATCTCTGTATATCACTTCACCATCGTGTCTGATCTTGGATGGTTGACATCCAAACACTCATCTTATTACATTGCATGTTCTGCAATATCATTTTCGCTTGCCGCATCATCGTATTCAGCGAGATTGGAGGGTTGTGTTGATACTTTTGATCTTTACTTTGTTGGTAGCATACCAGATACTGCAAGCCAGTGGAGCTTGGTATGATAACTACTCGTCGCACGCGAAATGTCTCTTTGACGACTTGATCGGTAACGTTTACGGTGACCCCGCTGTTGGGATGGAGGTGAGCCTTTTCTTACTTATGACCTCTTATCCCAAAGCCATCCTCTCGCTTTTTGAGTCGGCCAACGGCGCATACGAGAATTGGCTTTACAAGAAACCCGGCAACTTCCTCTCTAGTCAAATGGCGAAGAAGCACTTCAAGGGCGGAATCTCGCATTATACAAACAAGGCATTCTGGGCAATTCCATGGCTCCTACATCATCTCCTTGTTCTCTATGACGATTCGAGTGTCATCATATGGCTTTTCAATGCCGGTTGGTTCGGGGGGGGCCTACAAATCGTGCTTGACGATTGATCGCCTTCACCAAGTGATGAGAATGAGTTGGGTTTCGGACAGCTGGTGCCCATATTTCTGCTCATATCCACCATTTTTGTTGTACGAGAGGTCTGGGATGGTATGTGTCTTCTCAAACGCCCTCGCGTCACCAGTGAAACGCTGAATCGAGCGCACAGACAAGATCCATTTGAAGTCGACAGGATTAAAGTCGTCCCTTTCACATACCTCGGAAAATGAAGGTGGATCTACTGTAACTAGCAGCCACATGACCAGACAACAACAGAACGATGATCTTCCAGTGAACTCGCCAAGGCGCGTAGATACAGAGCAAAGAATTGGGATTGAACCAGTCGCACCAGCAAACTCTTTGACCCCCGTAAGACGTCGGACAGGCGCAATGGAGCTCACATGACATGATAGAGGAGTACGGATTCTACAGACGATGACAACGTCGCAGCCAAAATGTTTGGACGACGCATTCTTTGTCATCAAATATTCCACAACGTGACTGGTACGCTAGCAATGCAAGGGCAGATGGCCGACTATGCAAGGAGAATCAGGCTGCCATCAGCATTTAAGACGCCCGTGATTGCCATTCAATGACCTCGATCATCAAGCACTCGACTCGCCCAAACATAAACACATCATGAATATCAGTCCTCTAGCGCGCCGATCCTTTCCTCTCTTCACGAAAGGCAGATGCAAATCATCTTCCCTGTTACTCTTCCGTTTTCCTTGGGCTCGCTCAAGCAGATTTCACGGCCAGAAACGCCATGTCCATTGCAAGAAACTGCAATGCATTTTACAGCTTCCTCGGCAACGGACGATTATATTCGCCAGTGCTATCGCCGCGGGCTTGATGGCCGTGCTTGCGGTGTGGTGGCTCAAAGCCTGGCTGAAGGCCAAGTGGATGCAACTCCGTCTATGGCCAGAGCGGATCGGACACAAATTGAAGCAGAGGGGCAGAGAGGTGTTTGCAAGGGGGAAAAGACTGATTCGACAAAGATCCCGGGAAAATAAGGACGATGGGAGCAGGGACACCGAGGAAGCCTCTAAGGAATATCGCAAGGCAAACAAGAAGATCAGGAAAGGCGGACAGGACGACTCGAGAAAATGAGCTTCATGAAAATGAGGATCAACAGGCTTGGAGAGGAACGAGGTACTTTCCGTTGATCTTGGATTCGATCGCCTTTAGAGGCACCCACTCCACTCGATTCAGGATGAAGCTGGACTGGAAGGCTGTTTCGTTGAATCTAGTGATAAATGACGCTACCCCTCTCTGACTCCACACGAGTAGTAATAGCAATGGTGGTGGTGTATGCAAGGAACACATTCACCATAAGAACGCATATGGCACGTCATATCGTCAGCAATGATGGCACGACCAGGTCAAGAAGCGGTGTGCCTTATCTCCTTGACCACCTCATCCTACCCGATTGAGTGAACTACAGCAAAAAGCACCATCTCAACTCCCTTGATCTGCATCCCCACGCCAATCATGCATCAACGTCGTCGCCGTCCCCATCCATTCATCCGCCTCTCGTCTACCTCCTGGATTGCATCCCCCACCAGCAGCCCCCAACTTGCTCACCTGTCCCCCTCCCTCCCTCGGTCATGCGTCCCACTCCCTCATCTTAGTTCCACCCCACCCCTCCGGCTCGCCCTACAGCGGCCCTACTCACTGCTCGCATCCACCAAAGTAAAGCGCGTACCAAGACAGCAAGGGAGCATGTCCCATGCTACCTCTCCACCATCGACCCGGGACTTGGTCATGATGTCAGGATGCCTGGATGCATGTATTTTCCACTTGCGCGCTGGCTCCGATCCCTTTCCATCACTACCCTCTCCCTCTCTCTTCCCTCCCCATGCTAGTATGTCTGCCCGGCCGTTCCCTAGTCTTGCCTTGGTGCCTCTGCAACGCAACCACCAAATCACTACACTTTCCCATTTCCCCCAACTTCAGCCTTCAATTTCCCCTTCCCGTGCGATTGGATATCTGCCACTCTTCACAAATATCTCAGAGGCAGCGGAATTCGGCTTGGTATATCGACCGACACTCCCAGGGCCCGGCTATTCAACAAGGGGGGCGGGGGAGACCGCCGTTTGACCAACACGAAAGTCCAACTTACCCAACCCTTTTTCCGTTTGGCATGGATGGATGGATAATCGACAAAGTCATCAGTACGGCCAAGCCGGCACGATCGCAGAAAGTGTTTTTCGCTCGTCGTGGAGCCAGGGGGCGTTGGGTGAGGAGGGCTTCTGTTCATAAAGGGAGATCAGGCCGATATCGCAACTGGGTTTGGGATTGGGGAAATCGGAGGGGATGAGAGACGGAAGGA
>MSTJ01000466.1:0-12733 GCA_001956345.1 Ramalina peruviana
TCCGCCATCATGTCAGGCTGGATCTCAGGAAATAATATGAACTCCCACAGCAACTCATGTCCAGAGAACGTCGAGTGCGCAAGCATGATACGCAGGAATTCATCAAGCCGAACTTGGATATCCCTCAAGACGGCCCGAGCTGGCCTTGATGGAATCTGGAATGGCGAGCGGAAATTGAATATGGAGGGTAACCAGGAGGCCGGATGCTCCGCTGCCAACCACCTAGCTAGGTTCTCAAAGTCCGAGAGGGAACGCCTACATGTGGTTACACCGATCATGCCGTCTGGATTTCTCGTGGCGGATTTGATAATCATACGTACGGAACCGTCTTCGACGAAGAAGGATCGGACAACAGCGGTGACGCGGCCGTCTGGTGCAGGGACGTTGGAGACCAAAACCATATCATCAATGCGATTGCGTATCTCATCGTCCTTGGCGAGCTCTACAGCTGTCATTCCTCTAGCCTCCTTGGCGAGCACGTCAACCCTTGGATCGCCAAAGAATGCTCTRACCATATCCAAGCGGCCGAACTTGCTKCCTACCATCAGGGGAGTGAAGCGCTTGTCATTGGCGGCATTGGGGTCGGCGTCACACGTCCGGAGCAGGCGAACGGCGAGGCTGGGGTGATTGACCACGTGCAAAAGCGTGTTCCCTTTTGAGTCCGTATGGTCGTCAAGATGAAGGGGTTTGCCATCCCCCTGGTAGAGTTTCGCCCAGCTCAGGGCTGCAGACACCATTTCGACGTAGTCAGGGTGATCGTAAGACCTACATAGAGCTAACAATGGTGTCTGACCGATCTTGTCTTTCTGCGTCCAAGGGATAACGCCRCCAATCTCGAGAAGGAGCCAGGGAGCATTGAAAAGATAGTGRGCGGCTGTTCGGCCTCGTGAGTCCGCTTGGCAGAGGTATCGACGAATTTCGGAGTCGTCTGAAATCTCAAAGACGCGGTCCAGCAAAAGTTGAATCATGTCTTGGGGATCTGTTTGAATAGCAGCGCTCAGCAACGTCGTCCCTGMTTTRTTRGTATCTTCGAGAATCAYCYTCAAAGGATAGAGGTCTTCCAGAGTGAGCAGATATTCCAAAGCGGCACGCTGCTGAGCCTCTACAGCCATCATGATTACAGAGCTGCCATCACCATTTTGAGTCTGAGCAAGAGTCTCGATGGACGTGTCACCTTCAATGGTGCTCATTGTGGAGTCCAGGGTAGTGGTCCGAGATATGAAGGAATACTCTGATGCATTGGACATACTTCGCAGATCCATTGACACTCTTTTGCCTTTCTTCTTCTCTGCCGCTGCTTCAAATGGGAACACATGCGCCAGTGTTGGACTTTCGGAAACATACCCATCTTCGATGGGGGTCTGTTGCCCACTGCTTGCGCTTGTCCAAGAACGGTGCTTGGTGTGCTCGTGTGAGTTGCGCAACCCCAGTTCATCATCCGATGCGTGGTCGCCATCATCTTCATCAATTTGCATGGTTGACTTGGCGAGGCGATTTTCGACAGTCTCAGAAGCTTCAAAGATGGACTTCATAATCGCGATGTCTCCACTCCTGGTAGCCTGCCATAACCGTTTGTTTCTCTGGCTGGCCTTCCTCAATCCTGCAGAATCCGTGGACAGATATGATAAGACAGCCTCCAAGGTACTCAGCGCATATCCTGTCTCGCCTGCTTCAACGTCTTCGATGAAGATAAAGTTGCGCATGTAAGACAATCGAGCGTATAGGTGCCGAACTTGGGAACGTATTACGACGACGAGCAGCAAGGAGACCAAGGTATCCGCATTCATGGTCTGCAGTGGAGGCTTTTCCGAATCTCCGTCCTCTGCATCGATCGATCCAGCAGATGCTCTGTCCAACCCACTCTGCTGGCCCGTGACCAATTTCTGAGCGGTCAGCAAGATCTCCAGCATCTGCTGCGGACTGCCCGCGACACCCAATTTGCGGAATTCTTCGGCTGCCTTTGTGATGTTGCTCACCAGACGATCTTTTCCACGCCGTCCATCCTCGATTGTGATCCCAACCTGAGCAACGTCGATGTTTTGCATGCCATGAACTTTGGATTCCAGCTCACAGTCCTCGATCTTTTTGCTGTTGCATAGGCGGGGGAACAGAAATGAATCGTGCAACTGCTCTGCCACATACCTCTCAATCAGCCTCTCTACCGCAGGACCCGTCAATTCTGTGGTCGCGCCAAGGAAGGACAATTGCTGCTTGTCGACTTTCTGAAAGAGATCGATGGCAGACGTGACAGCAGACTCCAACGTCCGCCTCATGTGATCCTCCTCTTCGTCGACGCGGAAGCTTGTCACAGAAGCCGGCGATTTGGGATGCCCGTTGGAGTATTTTCCCGACATTGAGCCATTGCTCTTGAGGGTTATCGAGCTAGATGATGTTTGGGAAGCGATCGAGGGGCGAGGCGACTGTACAGAAGGGGCCCAATCGTTCATATCTTTGTTAAACTGTTTGAAGACCTTCTCAAGGCCACCCTGCATTTGGCGAGCAATCATGGGGWAATGATTGAGGAGGTCGTTGAATGATTTCACGTCTCTCTTATCGGATTTCTGAGACGAGCTCTTTGCAGACTCATTCTCCGCATCTTGACTATCCCTCCAGCTGCTCAGCGCACTTGCGACAGTGGCAGSCGTGATCTCGATAGGCTCGTAAGAACCGACGAGAGGACGTGAGATGTAGTAGACAAGCCATTGTTGTGCGTCAATGCTGTCWGGGTAGTAAAGCTGATCTGACAACAGCTGCGCTTGATTGAGATTTCTGAAGCCTGAAGAAGTGAGCAAATGCCATCAGAATCATATGGTCTTGCGAACCCTTGTTGCTGTACACGAATGACTCCTTCACAACCACAGTGCGCCCATTGATGGTATTGAACTGCTTGGCCTTCCCCCTACTGTCCCTCACATTGGTCTCACCGCCCTGATCCGAAGCTGATATGCGTAAGATGTGGCTGGCCAGGAACTCCTCCGACGAGGTGATGTCGGCATATGTAGCCCCCGCTTCCCGGTCCCTGCCTGTCAGAAGGCATTCTGTCGTTGGTACTAGGAGGATATGGTTGACAACAGGATTGCATTGTGTCACGAGACTGCTCTTGAAGAAGGCGCGGAGGAATGGATTGATTGAGTGCATACAGACGACATCGGGTCAGGCTAATTCTACCTGTTTTCGAAACAGAGCATGTGTTTAGCTGAATGAAGGTCTTGCAACATSGGGGCTCTTATGTGCCTGATACGGACACATACTTTGGAGRGACGGATTCTGTTGAAAAAAAATCCAGGTYCAGGATTCAGTCCAGGAATCAGTCCAGGAATATAGCGCGAACAGAGTCTAAGAGTTCAGAAGTAAAGTGMCAAGTCGTTGYCTTTACGGAGGCTTGAGAAGTAGAGTTCTCAGATACCCCGGCTTCGGAAATATGTTTGACCGGTAGAGTTCTCATGCCCCGGCTTCGGAAATATGTTTGACCGGCGCATACTTGTCCGCAACAAGGCATCATATCATCAACACCACCTCCTCAGGCCCGCTTTCATTAGCGTTACGCTCAGTCCTCCAAGTCATGCAAGGCTTAAGGAAGTGCATCGTGAAGRTGTACTTTCGAATACGGAMTCATCCAATATGACGGCCCAATTACTGGCCTCAGAGCTTACGACGCTGCTGCAGGATTCGAGGAAAAAGAATCCGGAGCTTCGTGCAGTATGCTGTCCACTACATGAGATGRGAAGCATTTTCTGATCACGGRTTTTTCAGGCCACTGAGAAATCCTTGTCCGATCTRAATGCTCTGCCTCGAACATCAGARGCGCAAATCGTGGCAGGTCTGTCTYTCTTMAACTTCTCATASAAGTGTTGCCTAACTTTTCAAGAGATCTGAAAAGTCGTCCACTCTTTGTCAAACCGTTTCTACTCGCGTGTAGCACACGCAACCCCAAGTTCTCTGGAAGTGCGGTCGCCTGTCTGCAACGGCTAATCGTTGCTAATGCCCTGCCCTCGGACACTCTGAGCGATGTCTTGAGCGCCCTACGAGACAGTTCCAGCCTTGGTCTTGAYATTCAACTCAAGGTGCTCCAAGCGTTGCCATCGCTGTTGCAGAACTACTCAACTTCTTTGACAGGCCAACTGCTTACGGCCGCGTTCCAAGTATGCTTTCTKCTCTATGGCAGCCAGACCGCTGTCGTCRCAAATCTTGCTGCCGCCGCTCTCCAGCAACTAATCAACACCACGTACGAGAAGGTGACCACCGATCACGGAGCTTACCCTCAAGATGCCCCAGCCTCTGAGGTATCCCTTGGCGATAGTACATTACTAATTCAAGGTTCGAGACTTGATGCGTACAAGGTTTTGGATGACGTGTGCTTGCTCACAGAAGGACATAAGCCGAAATACATTCAAGGTGCAACGCTCGCTCAAAACTTCGGACTTGAATTGATTGAATCCATCCTTGCGAGCCATGCGGCAAGCCTSGTGGAGAGACCCGAGCAGCTCCACACCTTTCAAATCAGACTCATGCCATTCCTCACGAGGCTATTGTCTGAGAAAAGCACCTTCTCCGCCGCAGTACGTACGATTAGAGTGGCCAAGCTCGTGCTTGTCAACTTTTTAGGCGAATTAGACAGTCAGTGTGAAACACTCCTAAGCTTGCTCAATCATTTGCTTGATCAGGATAGTGCTCCTTTGTGGAAACGCGTATTGTGCCTGGAATTGTACAAATCTTTGCATGCCGACACTGCCCTGGTAACCAAAATGTACGCTCGGTTTGACGAGACGGACGAAGGAAGGAACATCATAAGGGATCACCTAGGAAGCTTGGCTCGCCTTGCTTCCGAGAAACCGGCCATCATCGGCCTGRGTAGTCAGTCTTCGACACCTCATCTCCCTATCGACGATTCAGGTGAGCAAGCGGCTCTTCAAGCAGGAGGACTTGTGGGTAGCATTGGAGCCGCAGTGGCGTCCATTRATCTGAACACTCCAGGCATATCGACTCATTGGAGTCAAACCAAAACACCACTGRTGGAGCAGCTCGACAAGCAAGAACCCTCACCAATACCTGCTACGTATATATACAGCCTTACGTTGGCCTGCTTGACAGCGTTTGAAGAGGGCCTGGCAAGATTCTTAATGCCTTTTACCGTCCCATCCGAGAAGAAAGTCAAGCGCAAATCGACAAAGAGTCAGACGGCTTCTCAAGATGCAGGATCTCAGGACGAGACTGTTCTCCGGGCGGTGTCCGCCACGAAGAGCACGCAACGTAAAACCCCAGTCAATCCGTTGAGTCTCACAAGTCATCCCTTGTATCACGATATTGAGATAGCATCACATATGATCGATCAATGTTGGCCGGCACTTCTAGCAGGATCTTCGACATTCCTCAATGCATCACTAGACAACGAAAACTTCCATGCCCTCATTCGGTCTTTTCAGAAATTTACGCAAATAGCAGGCTTGCTTGGATTCTCAACCCCTCGCGATGCCTTTCTCACCACACTCGGAAAGCATGCGCTACCGTCWTCCCGAGTRACCAAAACTGCCCCTACACCGAGACTGAATGAYCATGAAGAAAAACTTCCAGACGATGACAGCTCGAGAGACACAAGCCCTGCACCTRGCATCTCATCCGTAAGAAAGCCAGAGTCCAGTGGGGACTCGTCGACACCAATCATTGGCACCCGCCACCTACTCTGCTTGAGAGCCTTGCTAAACCTAGGCATCGCACTAGGCCCGGTCCTTCATACATCCTGGTCAATCATCTTYGAGACTCTTCAGCAAGCTGATCTTCTCGCGTCGGTTCAGGGACTTGCGCAAAAGTCAAAGTCCTCAAGATCAAGGTCAAACAGTGCGGCCAGAGAGGAGATTGGTGGAGCGAACTCAGACTACTTGAGAGCTGAAATCGCGGCCGTTGATACAGCGTCTTCAAGGTTGTTCGAAAGCACTGCTGATCTTGACGACGTCGCCTTTCTTGATGTGCTTGAGGGCCTCTGCGCTCTGTTGCCACAAGCTGATCTCATAGACACTCATGCAACAGCAAATGCGAATTTATCTCCACATCCCCCAAGAAAACACCAGAAACTTCGAAGCATATCTGGGACGGCAGTGGAAGGGATGACATCCCGCCATGAGGGTGTGTTCGCACTTGACAAGGTTAGAGATATCATTCGATGTAATATCGAGCGATTCATTCAGGCGGATGACTCAAACAGTGGATGGAGCTTACTCTTGACGAAGTTGATGGCAATCCTTGGCTCGGATACTGACAATTCAAATTTGAGGATTGAGGCCGCACGGGCGTTGAACGAGCTGCTGGTATTGACCGTTGTCAATGATACATCGTCTTCACAGGAGGCGGGACAGTCATCCCGTGCTCGATCGCTCTCTGCTCTCCTMGCAGAGGTACAAGCTCTCCGCCAGAAGAGCAGTCACGCAAGTCGATTYTCTGAACAGTGCGGAATAGACATCCACCGCTCAGCTCTCGATGGTCTACGAGCTATTCTGGAGCACTGCGGTGACTCCCTAAGCTTGGGTTGGTCTGACGTCTTGGCTATCGTGTCAAGTGTTTTCGAAGCTGGCTCTYGCGATCGACAGACACAACCTCGCTCACCGATACTTGTYAGATCTTCTTTCGGGTCATTRGAGCTCATATGCACCGACTTCCTATCTTCGGTCCCGCATTCCTCTCTGTTGCAGTTGCTCGATACCCTGTATCACTTTTCCGAACAGAAYCTTGACCTCAACATCTCCCTTACGACTGCTACCTTCTTCCGACTTCTGTCCGACTATCTCTTGCGTGATGAAATCGAGCTTTCCCTTGAAAAKGTTGACGTCAACGACATTCCACTTTTCGATGGTACCGACTCTGCTGCACGATCCAGACCCTACAAKGTCCCTGYCATGTGGCTCTCGCTCTTGAATCGACTTGTCGAAATCACAGCCGATCCGAGGATTGAGGTTCGCCACAGTGCATTGCATACTTATTTTCGAATTCTAGATGCYCAAGGAGACCGAATGTCCAAYAAGAGTTTCGTCAAGGTCCATGAGGCTACACTACGACCACTTCTTCAAATCAATTTAGATCGACTGTCTTTCAAGAGCGATGATGARRATARTGAGATACCTCCTGAGTTCCTWCATGACTGGAGCAAGACAGCCGTAATGCTTATTGACAGCGTYTCGTYATTATTCTCCCAATGGTTGGACATGTAYAAGCATGATGACAACCTTTTCGGTGTTTTAGAGCAGATACTTGGTCATTTTACCTCGTATCTGGATCGAAAACTCAATAGCGTGAGCAGGGCGGTCTTTGGTGGCCTAAGTCGAATCTTATCCGAGATTGACGCGTCTGCGAATGYTGCATTTCCTCTATTGGACMCAGCATGGARCATATGGTCCAGTCACCATCCCGTGGATCACAATAGCGCCGATGGAAGAGCAGGTGATAACAATGACGCCTTGCTCGCATATCTCTTTTGCCTTGGTCAACTCCTCCGACTGACTGGAGAAGCTTTGGAGGGTGCGACAGCTGTGACCGTTCTGGATCGATTGAGGACAAGTACCACGAACGCCACGGCCTCGGCATACAGCACGGACATGGAGAGCATGACGCCCGTCCAGAAGGCTGTTATTGAATCATTGAAAATGCTGCCTTACATTGATTCTCATACGGATCTTTTGATTGTGAAACTCGTCTCAGAGTATATGAACCTTCCCTATCAATCAACAATAGATGAGGGTCCGCCGCATCATTCATTCGTCGCATTATCAAAAGCTTCTATGACGGTGCTCGAAGAATTTGTGGGTGATCGAGGGAAGAAGAACCTTACAACAAGTGAATCAGGAATCCCCTCAATTGCATTGTCTGCCCTGCACAGATCTATCGACCTCAAGTACAGATGGAAACGGGTCGGCAGAGAGCCCTTAACATGGAAGAAAGCCACGACGACAGCGATTGCTATCCTTCAGCTCCATATCCCGCTATTCAAAAGGCCAAGTCCCGCTTTACAGGAATACTGGGAAGAAGTGGTCAACATCACTAATGTCATCATTTCCGCGGACTGTAGAGCCTGCCAGAACAAAGCCAGTATCCCATCAGATGAAAAATTCGACATCGAAGCTTTCTCTCAGATCAAAGACCTCCTCATCCCTGCCCTTGGCTCCTCAGACCTCACAGACGATTTGCGTACGAGATTCAGCCAATGCATCTTCCAAACCTCGCTCATCCACGAACCCAACCCAGACGACCTCGCCTGGCCAGGCGAGGGCCTCCTTGACGGGCTCAAGCGCGATCATTTCGGTCGCGTCAAGACCCTCCCGCCTTCCCCACGCTCCAAGATGAGCTATCTCCTACTCGACGAGCTCTTTGATCTCGTCGCCGATCATGGCGATTCAAATGAGCAAACCCATACGCACAACCCAGCAAACCGACGTCGTCTCGCCAAAGCCGCGGCGCCGTACCTGATCCTCCGGCTCGGCCTGACGCTGAAGATGTACATCCACGACCAACCGATGCGGGGGCGGATGCCGCAGCCGTGGAGTCAGAAGAAGGAGATGCTCTACATCTTACGGAAGATGGTTGCATTGAAGATGGAACCGTCGGCTTTGGATGGTGAGGGCATGAGCCCGGATTTGATGCGCAGGAAGCATTTATTGAGGCTGTACCCGCTGCTGCTCAAGGCTCTTGAGGCGGCGAGGATGGATGAGGAGATGATGCGAGCGATTCGAGAGGTGCTGGGAGCCGTGGAGGAATTCTCGCAGATGTGAACGCGAAACTTAATGACGTTTCCTTGTTGATGCTAAGGGGGATCTGTCAACCGTATGAGCTGATACTGGATTGGGGGTAACTATTGAAGCAACTACGACATAGATTTCATGCACAATCTCATCAAGCTCAAACACCCTTTCGGTGAAAATTTTTGCATCCTGCATTTTGCAACAGCCATCGAGAACTCATCCCTCTACACACCGCGCCGCTGCAACCATACCCATCAAACCCTAAAGGATCCTTCTCCGCCAACGATCACGAATGCCGCTTGGCATACATACCTCTTCTCCCCCACAACTCCCCTTTCGCACCCATTCCCACCAAGCGGAAGTTCTTCCTCAGCGCCCCTACCCTACAAGCATGCCTATTCATTACAAAATATCCATATACCGCCCCATCATCTTCATACCCCTGGCTTTCTCAGGTCTCCGCAAGAAGCCCAAATAGAAGTCCCGTGGTCCACACATACGCACATCGCAAACGGGTGCCAGCATCAAATGGCGAGTTGAAGGGGAATGGATGGGTGCGTGGTTTTAAAATGGCTGTGGGAATTCAGGGGCGGGTGTTGCTGGATGTGGGATTAGAATCTTGGGAGGTCGTTGAGGTGTGGGGATGTGTGGTGACCCTGGCGACTATTCTAAACAGCAAGTATTTTTGTGGGTGGAGGAGAGGGCAAGGATAGGGCTGTGTGGTGGGACCGGGCGATGGGTGCGTAGGCGTCGGCTTCTTCGTAGCAATGACATTTGGATTATGTGTGATGCTGCGACGACGAGCGTTGCATTGAGACATATATGTCTCAATGTGCGGAGATGTTCAGGGGGATGTCGATTTATGCTGGGTCTCAACGCTGTAATATTGCGCGGAACAATTTTGGTACCATGAGATTCATTCTTCTATAAACGCTGTAAAGCCGTTGAAGAATTGAAAAGTCTATGGTGTTCCTGGTGTATTATGTGATTTAATGGACAATGAAAGACGGTATTTCTAGAAATAGGGGTGCAAATAGAGTGATCGTTAGTTGATCAGATTGTGATCATCGGACAGCAATCTTGAAAGTACAAAACACTCAGTGGGCGTGGAATGTACTAGGAAACGAGTTGATCTGTCTCTTCAAGAAGCGTGCAGGCGTAAAGGAGTCGAAATTGGGTCACACTGTCGAGGATGGCTAGGCCTCCATTGTTCGATAGTCTGTCGGCAAAAGTTGGGAAGCCGTGTATCACATAGAGTTGGCTTCAGCCTGGAGATTCTCGCTCGGTGAAGGCCCAATGGTCGGTGTCTGCCGGCCGTGCGTGCATGGTGACGTTGAAGAGAAAGTAGCGAGTGCATCTGTTGTGCTGAGATGGCAGATGGGATGCGATACGCAGCGATCTTGTGATGATTAGAGCGGGAAGGAATATCTAATATGCTCATCGCCGTTAGAAATGGCCCGGAAATTGGGCTTATAGATTCATACCTCGTCTTCACACATACTTCCCCCCCTTCCGCAACCTCACCACCTTGTCCGCCGCCCCAAAACCGATGTGCCTTGCTAATCCTCTTTCAAATCCCTCATCGTCCCCCTCCAATACTTTTCCCTCTTTCTCCTCCATAAGCTCTCCGAATCGAACCTTCATACTCGTATGCTGCAACGGTAATGCCCCAAGCGAATGGCCCCTCGACAGGGCATCCAGGTCGCCATTCCGTGTCGTAGCCACGATAGCTGAGAAAGCGGTGCTGTGCGCAACGCCGTTGTAATGAAGAGCGAAGAAGCCGATGCAGGCAGATACGAACGTCAAGAAGGCGGCGATGCTATATGAAAGAATGAGATTGCGGGAGTCGTAACGGTAGATGTTCTCGGTGGGGAAGAAGAGAACGGAGACGTTGGTGGCGTTCTGCCTTCTGGACGGACGGAGATGGCTAGGTTAGTTTGGTGAACCAACCAAAGGGGTTGGTATCTGAGTATTTCGGCAAAGGGCAAAGGGATTGTTCGTGATGATGGAATTCCTTACATGAGTTTCTCGGAGCTGAGCATGCTGATGGTGATGTTGTGGGCGAGATCCTCTACTGCTCTGAGGAGAGTCCGGTTGCGGCACATCCAAGGTGGTTTGGTAAACAGATCGTTCGATATGTTCGTGATTTTTTGGTCCCCAAGGGAAGTAACTATCGAACCCGTCGACGTATTAAACTGACCAATCTTTGCAGCTGCCTGCTCCCATGGTACAGGGCCTTCTTGTCCAATCCCAATTGCACCATTGCCGTTCCACTAGACCACACAACGGCCTTAGTTCCTTTCTCATGATGCTCAATGACTGAAGACATTATAGGAGATGACTCACGTAGCCCTGCTTAAAATCATCGCACGCACTAAGTCCATGCTGCAGGACTTTGCTCGAGCCGTCGAAAATTGACGCGTTGCCATAGATCGTATAATTAGATGTATCAACCGACGTGCCGTTGTATTGGCCCTCGTAACTAGAAAAGTCATAGGTGTTCGTCAATGTCGTGGATACATTGCCATTCAGCAGACTCGAAAACGCCAGATACACCGCCATGTATGTATAGGTGGGCATTGTCGACCAGTCCGGTATTTTGCCGTACAGATCGATCGGTATCCATAATGGGACGAATTCTGAGATGGTATATTGGATCAAGGGAGGAGCAGACTCTACAAATTCGTACCCAACATCAAATGATGCGTTTCCCAAGGTGCACACCAAAGCTTGATCGGCTGTCTGTATTAAAAGATGCTGCCGCACGTATTGGTAGTCTTTGGCTCCAACATATGCGGAGAAGTTGTTGAAAAATCCGTAGCCTGGAATCCAATTATTGTATACATCAACATTCGGGCCCTCCATGTCGGGATCGCGCATCCATCCTTCCTGCGCTGACAATGGGGAGAACGCCGAAAAGACATTCATAAGCGGTAAGGGAGGATCCGGGATATAATCTTTTGGTAAAGGACCGTACGGGTTATAGATGTTTGCCCACTTGAGTTTGCCAGACTCAAAAAGGTACTTCGTAGCTATCATCTCGTTTGCCAATGCTCTTGTGTAATTGTCAAAGGCAGGTTGTTGAGAGCTATCAGCCACAGAGCAATGCATGGTAGGTCCAACGAACTGAATATGAAACGAAGAATTGACCGCGGGCGGCGTAGGTGACACATGGGCCATTGTGACAGCTGCAAGTGTGGCGATCCGCAGAACCTCAGAGCTTGGTAAAGCTGCTTCGTCCACAAACTTGTCCGTAGTCCAATCGATTGATGCCAAGGATCTGTCTTCAGTTTCGTTCCTACTTCCTGAGATGACTGAAAGCGTAGCTGGGGGAGTGACACCGGCCAAGGGCATACACCTAGGCTCCTCTTAACAGAAACTCCACAGTAAAAAGCATGAAAATCAAGGACGGAGCTTACCAGCACACTGCGGCTACGAGGAAAGCTATCTTCGCATGCCTGATGAATTCCCATGACACGAACGCGGTGGGGTCGGCTGTGACAGAGAATAGCTTATCTAGAGCATCAAGCGAGAGGGATTTTCGTTTGAGGATTGTCCAGATATATTGTTGGTATACAATGTCGCAAGCTGCTCTAAGACTGGCCACGACCAGGAAAGCCAGTGCTGTTCCAAAATTGACCGCCCAATGCTGTTGCGAAGAGGAACCAGCCTTTGTGCCATCGAGGGACCGATAATAGAGATGATGGCCTACAGCCCAACCAAGACCAGCGAGTGTCCACAGCACTATAAGCAGGGGAGTCTTCCATGTGACCCCCCATCTTACGTACTTCTTTTGCGCAGGAGTTGGAGTCGCGTCTTTTCGGATGAGACGCTCATGGCCGTCCACTGCTGACTGTTTTGTCTCTGCAAGAGACGCCTTGTAAACCGTCACCGGGAGACTCGCTTCTGCCGTTGACATGGAAGGCGCTGTCGAGCCTGAGCCTCCTGTAACGGGCTTTCGTGGAATCCTATGAGACTGCGGGAAAGCCTTGTTTGCTTCGACAGATAGT
>MSTJ01000467.1:0-14876 GCA_001956345.1 Ramalina peruviana
CGGACGAATATCTCTTAACGACCCTCACTCATGGGTTTCCTACCGAATCATCATCCATGTTCAACAGCTCCAAATTCACAGTCGAGAACCGCGAAGCAATCGGCCAGAGTCAGGAGCTCAAGGACGTCGCTAAGCAGCTCGGCGTCAAGGCTTCGAACAACAACGGCCAGGAAGGCATCAACGCCGTCTCCGATTTCCACCTTCTCTGTTTTATCCACAATATGGGCATCCTCAGCAAGGCAAGCTCCCCAGTCTCTCTTTGGGCAGTCCAGGAATGTGAATGCTAATGTAACTCTCTCCAACAGGACGAAGAAGCGATTCTCTGCCGCGTCGCCCGCACCCACGATCTCGGCGACGGATTCCAGCTGCTGGAGACCCCTGGCTGGGCAACCTTGCTGGCGATACTGCAAGAGAGCGGTGAGCGTCCCCCCAAGCGCCCTTCTCCTTCGAATCTTGAGCCGAGCGATGACTACCCTTCTTCATCCGGTCGCGATGGCGAGCAGCTTGCTAAGAGGTTCAAGGGAGCTAGCCTGATGTGAATGTTACCTTTTGATTTCATGACCGCTGAGACGCCGGACAACGAGAGCTTTCAATGATCGAATCCTAAAGGCATGGAAGCTGCGAGGAGTTGCGTAAGACATAGAGCGAGCACGAGCCCATGATCATGGCACAGCATAGCCCACGGTGATTTTAGCTACTTTGCAGTAGAGATACGAAGGGCAGCCTCTCATAACATAGCTCAAGAGCACAACCTTTGAAAAGGAAAAGATTCCCCATGCCATCTGCAAGCTCGCATTGTGTCAAGGCCTCCAATGCAAGTGAGGAAGGACATGACCTTGCACTGCGTTATCCCGTCCCTACAATCCCCTGCCCATCCCAAATTGCATTCCTATCCCCCTGCCCCTCCAGCGTCGAACTCGGGTGAACCTCTGCAGAGCGGCCTAACCCGCTTCTAGTCAACCCACTCCTCCAGCAATGAACCAGGGGTCACAGTGTGACAATCTCCCAATCAGCTTAATCCGCTTCGGGAGAAACCTGTCCCCATCCCGCGTCGAACTGGGGATGCCAAGGATGCTTCGGGGGCGCCCCCCATGCGCGGTCGCAGAAGGGCTAGGTGCGGGACACGACCAATAGATTGTGGAGTTTTTCGTGGGAGAGCTGCTTCGGGAGAAACCCAACCCTTCCAGCGTTGGGAAGTTGCTTCGGGAGCGCCCCCCTTCAACAGTGGATACGCTCGAATAGCAGCAATCATTCAAAGCACCTTTTGCCAATTCTGCATATATGCCCACGTCGCGTAATGGGAGGGCCATGTACTTTCGCCCGGAAATTGCCCAAATCAATCAAAATCCTGCGAGGTAAGAATGCGGCACTTTGCGGACCCTGGAAAAAAAACCGAATCTTGGGAGTGACGACATGCTAGCGACGGCGAGGTCGGGGCAAGTCCGTAGGCGCGGTGGTTCAACGGCAGAGATGATCTCCCCACCGGATTAGGCATAGCACTGCCTACTGAGCTGCCCCTTCTTCGACGCTGGAGAGCAGATATAAGTCCAGATCGGGAATTAGCGTAGATACTCGTTGTGGACATGCGTTTGCAATTTCTGAAAGTCTGATGCATTCTCTCCAGGAGTGTTAATCCAATCATGCAAATCATGATATACAAATCCCGTATTTGAAATGCTCGCCCATGCGCCCTTTCAACAAACGCCAACGCTCTAGATGCCAGGTGCCCTGTGTGACCCCTGTTGGAGGAGTTGAATATCCTGACTGCCCAAGTGGATGCCAATTGGCCGCAAAAAACGCTCTCGCCTCTGTATACACTCATCACGTCACCAGCGTCACTGATATGTAGGCATGCCATACCCAGGTTGCCCTGGCCCCGGCTGCTGTCCCGCCATCATCATCTGCTGCTGCTGTTGTTGTTGTTGCCTCTGCACCTGCTGTGCATGCAGCTGYTGCTGCTGTTGCTGCTGTTGCTGCTGTTGCTGCTGTTGCTGCTGTTGCTGCTGTTGCTGCTGTTGCTGCTGTTGCTGCTGTTGCTGCTGTTGCTGCTGTTGCTGCTGTTGCTGCTGTTGCTGCTGTGCGACCATTTGCTGCTGCTGCTGCTGTTGCGAGGACTGGCCCGGCCTCATCTGGTTATTCACATCCCGGAACCAGGGGTGATTCAGCGCATCCTTGGCTGAGATGCGCATTTCCGGTCTCAGCTGTAACATCCGCGTCAAGAGATCCATCCCTGCAGAATCCACCGTCGGCAGGATGATGCGTAGGTCCTGGGTGAAGTAATTCTGCGCTGTGGGTTTGTACTCGGGGAATTGACTGATGCCAGGCCAGGAACGTTCCGACGGTGTCCCCATTAGACGGAAAATCTTCTGCAGCTGGTCGTCGTTGGTGGTTCCTGGGAAGAGGGGGCGGCCCGTGTACATCTCAGCCATGATGCAGCCGGCACTCCAGATGTCGATACTGGTGTTGTAGGTGCGGGAGCCGAGGAGCACATCAGGCGCGCGGTACCAGAGGGTGACGACCTCGTTCGAGAAGGTGTTCACCGGAATTCCGAATGCACGGGCGAGGCCAAAGTCGCCTAGTTTGAGTTGCATCTTGCTGTTGATGAGAAGGTTCTGGGGCTTCAGATCACGGTGTAGGACTCGATTCTCGTGGCAAAAGGCAATTCCCTGAAGGAGTTGGTGCATGAAGGATTTGATGGTGAATTGATCCAGCGCTCCTTGGTTGCCACGCGAATCCATGTACTTCTTGAGATCCTTATCCATGTATTCGAAGACGAGCATGAGCTTGTTCTCGGTATGAATGACATCGTACAGCGAGACGATGTTTTCATGTTTGAGCTCTTTCATGAGAGAAATTTCCCGAATAGCAGTACTGGGGGTACCTTCCTCACTGTCAAGATTGATTTCTTTGAGAGCGACGAGTTCACCAGTCTGTCGATTACGGCCTTTGAAAACCTGTGACATGACATGTCAGCAAGACGTGTGCTGACGGAGAATTTCATAGCAGAGGATGAGCGCTTACTGTGGCATATGTCCCCTCTCCCAGCTATGGTTCAAGGTCAGTCAAGATTCAAAGAGCGGACGCAAGAAGGCCAGTGTACCTTCTCCAGCTGCTGGAACGAGCTCGGATGCTGTCTTTTGTCCATGATGCAACCTTGACTTAGAGGTGTGATGTCGTACCGTGGAAGGTCCTCTTCGTCTTTTGAGCGCCGCAAGCGTCGTAGTAGATCTCTTGGGCCAATGTGCGACTTGCCAGTCTTCTGCGGTGGCTCGGCTGGTTGGCCTCCAAGATTCGGTAGCGTCGATTTAGATGGACCGGCAGGGTCTAATGGTATTTGGAAGGTTGCCTGGGTGGTGAAGGGGTATGTGGAGGGAGGGGGTGGTGCGGTGGGATGGAACGGTATTGGTGGTTGGAAGCCAGATCCACCAGGAGTGTCAACAGGCTCGTCGGCAATGGACAACCTTCGAGGACTGATAAATTGGGGTTGTGGGTTCTCTTCTTGCGTCTGGTGATCGGCGTTGGTGGAGGTAGACAGGCTGGAGGGGCGAGAAGGTCGATGTTTATTGAAAGGATTCATTTTCCACGAAATAGGCGGCATATATCTAAGGTCCGATTTCAGCCAATAGGCGCCCGCGGGGGCGGGGCACTCCTCACCAATCAATAGCTCCTTTGAAGCCTAGCCTCTCCCAACCAAAATAATGACTGCTATGAATAGATTGGGCGAATCGACTGAGTATACTGCGTTCAGATATGATATTGACTGGTACAAGTTGAAATGAAAGCGTTACTTCACAGATTCTGATACAAGTTCTGACAGCTGCCTGCCTGCTTCCTTTCTTCAAGGAGTGCTCCTGCACACCGGGGTTTGCTCTCCCAATCAATGTCATGTCTTCGTTTGCTCCTTACTGCACATGTTTGAGCCATGCGCCTGCATCCTACTCCAAAGCCCCAACCTACCCCTTCTATTGTAGTTGGTTGGGCACAGGTGAACATGCGCCATCSCGAGATATTTGCACGCACCGTTTGAGACAGGGGCAGGAGCAAGCYAAAGGACTTTTATATGAAGTCGTAAATCTCTAGCACCCGAAATACTTCTTTCGCACTCAATGGAAGCAATCTTGTCATGTGCGCCARACACCCATTGCTCACAATCCAAAATCCYCATCCAGACCCTCCACAACCACGGATCCATGACCCTGAGACATCTTTCCCGAGCTCACCCCGCCACTCCGGCCAGAACTGCTGTATCCCTCGCTGCTTGCCAGATCCTCCTCGGAGAAGCTAAGAGCGGTCGTCGTCCCCTGGTCGTTCARATTTGCTGACATGTTCCAAAAGTCTGTGCACCAGTCAAAGGTATTATTGCTTGTCGGAGATCCCGCGATGTAGGAAAATACATCYGGTGACGGGAAGACCGGATCYAGGGGCTGGATTTGTGGTGCTTCTTGCTCAGCTCTGGCATGGTCTGTCGTTGCTTTGTATTTTCKGATCTTTGTKATCGAGGAGTTCGAATCGCTCCTCGGCTCATCACCAAAGTCAAGATAATCTAAATTTGGCAGAGTTGAGGACTCCGACGGCGGGCGGCATGGCGCCATGGTCTGTGTCCGTGGTAAGGCTGGGTCTGAAGCGAAGAGGTGCAGCTGAGACGGGCYATCGTCYYGCTTGTGCTGATACGGTAGATGCTGCGAAACCGAGGGAGTGAGCGAATTGCGSTTAGTATCCCTTTCTACTTTCACTGGTGGACTGTTTGACGMAGAACTTCGCGTTATGGGGTTTTTGATCTTGCGACACAACTTCGTGGTGCTCTTGGGCGCAGGCATTGACTGGTCACGCCGCCGTTGTATAGAATGATCTTCTGCTGGCGGCCGTGCCGGKTTGCTATGAGGCTGAACGCTRATCATCGCGCACGTGATTTCCTTGAACTCRGATGCTCCAGGAGCTCCGTTCTTCTCTAAGATCGATATGACGGAACAAAGGAGCCTCTCGGTATCCTGTATCAGCTTGCCTTTTCGGTCTAGACTGATTGTCTGGAATAGAAGTCCRAATCCAGCCAGAGTCAGAACATGATCTTTGTTGAGACAGATGGAAAAGCTCATTCGACGCTCGTCAAGCAATTGAAGTATCTGGATGATATGCTTGCTTGACTCGGCAAGCGCGACAATTGAAGTTGAGGCCCGGTGACTGGTGCAGGTGGTGGAAGGCCGATGAATCAGCGTGCGTATATAGTGATAGGTCAATGACTGCAACAACATTARCAACAGACTTGAGAATCGGGTCTGGAATATTTACCAAAAAGGGCGACCTGCTGCCTACAACGTTGGTGCTCGGTTTGTCTTGGACAAATTGCAGGCGGAGGTGTGTAGGAAGATCTGATGACCACGATTCGAGGTCCTCGTTCAGTTCCGCAAGCCTTCTGAAAGACGATTGATGGGAAGCCCTTGCGGGATARACCTCATCCAGTACCGAGGCGAAAATACGCGCACCACGAAACAATGCGAGGGCACTGGAAATCCGAGTGGATTCGCCAGGCAAAGCCGGCAAGAAGCCATCATCCGCGATGTTCTCGTCATCCACATCYTCTGGATACTCGCATSTGACTTCATCCTCTAAGACCGCTCTTGGCTCACCCAGTATGGCCGCGGAAAAACTGTGCACTTGTCAGCGGTCTATGCTTTCCATGTGAGRATTGAAGCTAGGAGGGTACCAATCAATTGTGTAAAGCGTCCAGAAGAGGCGTTTCCGCCCTTCTGTGGCCAAGGGTCCAAGCGAAGACCGTTTTTGGCTTTGATGCAAAGCAAGTCGTTGGGACATCTGGATGGCAGTCGACTTGTAGCGCTTCAGGGATAGCAAATCTCTCTTGGCAATACAATAGATCTGCGCAAGTAAAARACACTGCATGGTAGGAATCGAGACGTCCTTCTTAATCTCGTCAAGCGAGGCAGTCCATTGAGCCTCAAAACTCTTGGAAACATGCTTRTTCCACTGGCGATCTGTTAGAAGGCAGCCGTTTGCCACGAGGGTTCATACTCGCCTCAGCAGATATCGCCCCAATACAGAAGATCAGGTACAGTTTGGCGATGGTGTGATTGTCGTCCAGGCCTTCAGGATCTGCAACGAACTCGGTATACTCTTTCAGAGTCTCTTGGCGGTTCAATATAGGGAACAGCGGAGACCACTCTTGGAGAAAGATGTTAATCATTTGATCCGAGGCCATTCGAGACGGGATCTTTGGCGCCCAACTCGCATCGTAGGTCAATGATGAAGGGTTGGCAGTGTTATCAGCACTTTCGGGAAAGAACACATCAGTTCTCAAGCTTGATCGCTGTTGGCTGATACCCTCAAGCTTCTTCTTGATCGCGTCTGTGGGCGTTAGAGGTCGGTGTTGGAAGCAAAGTGTTCATGGTACCTACCAATGAAAGGCTTTCCAGTCGACGCTTCAGAGTTGTGGTGACTCTCTGCCTCGCTGACTTGCGACGTTGCTGAGGATGTTCGCTTGAGCTTTTCATCCTTGACGTTTTCGGTACTAATGGAGCTGGTCCGGGAAGTGACATATGTCGAGGCTGAAAATGTGCTCGACGGACGTCTGGCGGGGGGGGAATTGGAGTAGACGCGGGTGAGCAGGTCAATCTTCTCATCCTTCCCATCCAAGAGGTCTTTCAAATCCTTCACTTCGCTCTCCAGGCTGCGCACCCTTTCCTCCAATGACTCTGTATAGCCTCTGGGGAAGGCGCGGCGACTCAGCTTATCGCTCGTCTTGCACTCAAAGCCGACGTTTTCACACTGGGAGCAGCATGGAGTGATGCCATCGCAGCGTATCTTCTTGCTCCGGCATCGGTCGCAAGCTTGTGCTATCCTACTTTGAGCACTTGTGCCCACCTTGATTACCTTCATTGGCAGTATACCAGGCATGTTGGCAAATAAGGAGCTGGAACCCTTTCGAATTATAAAGAGGAGCCACGTTGATGGCAATCGCAGGGGAAACAGCTTGACAACGAYCCAATTCAATAGCTTATTTACCAAATGTAAACACTTTATCTCATGAGCTCATGCATTTGCAAAGAGGGTGTCCAGGAGATACCGAGACGGAACTTACAGGAGCGCCTTGGTTAAAGAATAGAGCATGAAGTCATCGGGGACTTACTCCGTCCACTCAAATAGTTCGCATGACACGATCCGAGCACTTGATCATCACTACTACTCCCTGAGAAGCTTCAAGCTTCATGCGGGCTCTAGTCTCCTAGACCGAGTCGGTAGTTAGAATTTTGCGAGAAGAATTGGCAGCATCTTGGCAGAAATATGCCACCATGCCACGACTGGCTAATATCCCTCTCATTGGCCCTTSCGTAATTCGCKTTACTTTGTTTTCCATCCGATTGTGTGCACGTTCTTACCCTTTGGAAAAGACAACGCCACCTCCGGCAAGCCAGGCGGAAATGCAGATGCTGCTGCAATAACATTAATCATGCTACTTCCGGGAGAGGAAAATGCGGGGCTGAAAGCATCAAAACCATCACCTGATTTTAGAAAAGACCAATGATCATCGMTCCCCACATTTTGCTCCCGAAACCTACGTGCTTAAGCACACAAGCCACAATAATCGGCTCATTCGAGCTGCAGCATTGGAGAAAACATTGCGGCAGCAGCTACCTAACATGTGCATACTCACAACGTGGAGTCAAAACGTGACAATAACAATAACCTTTACCTTCTTTTACCTTCTTGTTGAGCAATTGAGTGTGACTACCAGGCCTTTGCCCTGCAGGCACAGCCTCGAACTCAATCTGTTGAATGATATTTTTGTTTTTCGTACCGTGGTTACTTCAGCAGTCAGCACACCATCAGAAAAACTCCTCCACATCATCTGTTCGCACCTGGTCCTGACTTGGTCCTGACCGCTCTGTACCTATCGAAGGTACTTCAGCAGCCAGCACACCCTTGAGAGAAGTGTCCCCATCATCAGCATTTCGGCTCTGTACTCGTCTCAGATAAGCCTGCACGGCGTCCGAACCGAACAACTCATGTTTGGAGTCTTCGAAACCTTGATAGGCGGTCAGCATAAGGGTTTCCTCCAAGTCCCTGAGCTCCACCGCGCTTGCTTCGGGGTCTGCTCGAATGTCACCGTATTCTTGGATCTTTCGGACGTCTTCGTCGCTTGTTTTGAGCCTCACTAGCTGTGCTTCCACCCGAGACTGAAGTGTTGTAATGGCCCGCAGGCGAAAGACGTCCCACCGACTATTCTTCTCAAGCAATTCTCGGAGCTTGGTCAGATTGGGAACTTCTCGCCCTTTCCAGCAAACGCATATCTGTGTTTCGCCTTCGCTAGTCTGCCTCAATTGGAATTCCAACCCATCTTCTTCGTTGATGCACAGCAACCAGACAAAGTCGCTTTCCCATCCCACCGTCTCCTCCCGGGCAAAGAGACGAAAGCCCGGCGGTGATTTCGAGGCAGCTTTCTTCACCATCCTCAACGGGTCATCATCTGGTATGTCCAAATCCAGAWACAKCTCCTTCGCGAAAGCTCGGTCCTCTTCAAGGAAGCCATAGGAAAAGATCATTTCGCACGCTCCTTTCTCATCTCCGTACGTGATTGTGACCTCGTCCCCCGCCTTGACTCTCTTACCGCGCAGTACAAGGATGGCATTGCCATTGCYATCGGTTTCGTAGACAGCGCTAGTCTCCTCGCCTGCCGCATGRTTTGCCATATCAATGCACGGCACGGTCGCATGTCCTGTCCCGGGGAGATCCAGAGCACGCGATCTGTAAGCCGCGTCGACATACCTCCAATCGTCAATTGACAGCTCTGATCCTGTGCTCCACCAATGTTGCTTGCACCACTCGATGTCGGTGGTGTTCTCTCGCAAAAARTCGAATTCGCGATCCAGGGTCTTCAGCTTAGCTTCTAGTGCCGCCTCAAGCGAGGTTCCGACCAGAAGCGCCCGCTCATCTTCACTCCAAAAGGTGGGCAATAGTATCTCTCGCGGTAGGAACTTCAAGTATTGGCAGAATGGATTAGCCACACSCACAGTGCCAYTGATTGTATTATGGGTGAGTTGGAGCAGTAGAAAGGTCAAGATGGCTCCACGAGCTGTCTGGCACCCATCAGCCCGCAACGATTAATATGTTTTTGATGATATCTCGCCTCAGGCATGCCGTACTCTGGAAAAATCTCCAAGATGTTCCAAGATTTGTAAAAGATGCCTGTCRCTTTTGGCACAGACCCAGACATTCTCRAGAGACAAGACAAGCTGCTGCGGAATGGTCATCAAAATCTGCTCCTCGTCCAAGAAGTCCCTAGTTGCAAAGATGCCGGAGCCATGGACTCCTTCAGCAATCACAACGCCGCTCAATTCGACAYTATTCAATTGTGTCCACGGAAGCAGTTGATCAATTGCCCATGATTCTCTCTTCATGTTTGTTAATTGCATTCTAGTATGGAATAGCTTGGGAGGAATTGGCCTATAAGGCTTTGGCGGAACCTCGGGGCCTAAATTTCCGATATGACGCATGATGACGGCATTTCGAGATCGCCTCCCAAAAGGACGAGGCATGTCTGTTCTGCCCGCAAATACACATTCCAGAATCAACAATTCTCAAAAGCAGATTGTCTCTCGGATAACAATACCATGTCATTGATTACCAGCTCCTCGCGTCTCCGCGCCAATTCCTTCGCCCACGCCCTCCGCGCCTCTGCAACCCCCATACGTCACTATGCTGGGGCCACCTCCGACTGGCAAGGCCGGCAAGCGTCCGAACATACCACGAATCGCGATGATGAGGCCAATATTGAGGTATCAGCTTCAAAATCAGGAGCGGCTGATCGAGCTGCGGGCTCGGAGGCAAACAGCTCCGCAACATCAGGAGAGGACAAGGGCAACCATAATAAGAGAGCACAGGACGATCATCCAGAGGCACCGAAGCCTGTCATTGGGATGAACGACGAGAGGGGACAGGTAAGTGGCAGCTGATTGGAATGCTGAGGTAGAAGAGTGGCTAATATGAGAGTACAGAGTGGGCATTAATCGGCATCAATCCGGCAGCAGCAATCTTAACATGTCCGCAGGAAGCGAAAAGGCGTTGAGCGAGTTGTGCGAAGGGCGTTGTCAATGATCCCACATAAGCAGAAAAGCTTCCGGATAAGTTTGGCGGGATGACAACGTGGACAAACATGACATTGCCTATGGCTTCCATTGTCTGCTCACTGTCGCCCTYCTGGCCTCGTGGCACAGGCGTTTCTATCGGCCCACTTTGAACGACAATATCTGCTGAACATGAGCAACCGAATGCCTTTCTGATCACTGCAGAAAGACCCACATCATGCTTGCCGACCTCCACCACCTCGTCCTCTGACACTCGTATCCCTCCAGCCTCCTCGAMATATGCTAATGGCGCATCACCCATCACMTTTCTCCCGCATTCTTTCACAGTCGTCCCCTTCTTCACAAGTACACAATCTCGGAAGACCGCATTGCTCCCCGCCCCGGCGCCAAAGCCGCTGATGCTTTTGACGGGAAACACAGGGACCAAGCCCAATAGCTCTGCAGCCCTGGAGAGCACCTGCACCACCCCTGTCGACCCGAAGCGGTACAGCACCATGTCCTTCAGGTTCTCAATCCTCGATTTTAGCTTTTCATCCATCTCCTTCAACCCTCCGCCATCCACCTCCCCCATCTCCACCAAATCCTCCCTCGTGTCCACGAACTCGCTGCCTTCCTTATATCGCACAAACCCCTGCTTCGCCAATTTYCTCAAGAAGACCTCGGATATGGCGGAGCACAGCACAATCGACTGCGGATCTTGCATCTTCGCGATCTTGGAGATGTTCTTGTCTGCGTCCGGGTGATCGATCTTGTTAAGCGCAAAGACGGTGGGGAACTTCTCATCCGTGAAGGTCTGCACAACGGTMGAGATGGTCTCATTGGACCAGGCTTCGAGGGGCTCCTTGAGCTTAAGACGGTCGAGCGCACGGGCTACAGTGGCGGGGGTGGAGCCGTAGCCTGAGAACTGATTTTGGAGGGTTTCAACAGGGTTGGCTTCTGGGATGCTTGTCAATGGGCCGATTGGGTTATACATTGGGGCTTGAGCAAGGTGACATACTTGTGGCAACGTGACGGCGTTTGATGGAGCCCCATTTCTCGAGCAGGTTGCCTTCGATCCAACTGACGATCTCACTCCTCAACCAGACGATGTCTTGCGCGGGATCATATCCTCTCGTGGCTTTGCCTTCCGCGTCTGTCGTACCACTGACGTCCACTACATGTACCAGTGCGTCCGCATGTCTCAGGTCGTCGAGAAACTTGTTTCCCAGCCCTTTGCCCTCATGCGCCCCAGGGACCAAGCCGGCTACATCGAGCAGCTCGATGGGGACTGATCGCTTGCCATCCACACACGAGCCGTAGTTCGGTTTGCACTTGTCTGATAGATCATATCTGGCACATGCACATGAAATCTGGAGGTAGCCGATGGCTCTCTGTGGGTCGATGGTGGTGAATCTATTCAGATCTGGTCAGTGGGTTTTGATAGATGACCATACAGGATGGCTTTTGGGTTCTTACGGAAAGTTGCCTGAAGATCTGGTCAGCCTGGTAGTCTAGGAGGCCATCACAACAGCTCAGACTTGCCGACTTTTGAGCTCGCGTCAGTTAGGCTGCGGTCGTTAGAACCTTCAAGCTTGGCTGCGAGCAGGCGGAAAATACCCACCTGTTCAGGGTGGTGCTTTTGCCCGAAGACGGTTTGCCCACAAGACCAATGAGAGGATCTCGAGGCATGACAGCCTACGTTTCGAAGTGAGCCCGCATCGCTGCCAACAGATGATCGTTCTCGCACGACCTTTCCATGAAATGCCCACACTGGGTGATATGGGAATAAGTCCCACTGCCTTATTGCCGGCCGAGGGTTTAATTCCCTACTATCTACTCGGGTCCGATCACCAACTGATATGCCGACAATTCCAGCCGTGATGGGCTGTCTAATACTATCAAGCAAGTGCAGATTATCAACGACATGGACCTGGGAATGTCTCATGGGAAGGTCTTCCTACAATACGGCGTCGCCACAATATGGCCAGTGACGTATTTCGGCAAGCGGTTGGTCTGTCTCGAAAGGATGATAGAGCAATCGGGGACTTTCGCTGCTACCAGATCAAGGGAGCGGGAGCCACGCTGTTGAGGTTGAGATGGCAATGACAGCTTGGATTTGCTCCTGTCCCATTCCATTGATGGCGCATGCTGCTTTTGAAATAACCAATCATTTTTGACCACCACTCTCAACCAAACCTCTTTTTCCTCGCTTCAGCTGCCAACCGATCCTTTTCATTCAAGCCRGCACCACCGCCTCCCCCGCCTCCTTCCCTGACCCTTGACCTCTTTCCCCCACCTCTCCGCCCACCTCCACCGCCTTCCTCATCATCACGRCCTCTTCCCCTCTTCCCTGCCCGGCTCTTCTCTGGCAACGGCGCATCCAGCCCTTTGACCGCCTGTGTATCCGCTCCAAATCTCTTCGCCCGCTCAAGCGCCTTCAACGCCTCCTCATCTTTCTTTTCCTCGCTCTGATCGATCCCGAAGCGCGCGGCGCGCTTTTGGCGTTTCGCGAGCTCGTCATCCACTGCTGTCGACTTTAGCCCCGAGGAGAAATCTTTCTCTGGTGCGGGCGCTGTGCCATCGTCCGGTTTGCTTTCGGCGCCGTTCGCGGACGGTGCAGCGGCGATTGTCAGGTCGTCCGTTTGCGGCTTGCGCAGCTGCTACTGGTGGTGGTGGTTCCGCTGTATTTGAATTCCCTGGATCTGTCCCCCCGCTGATTGCTGGCGCATTCCCGCCGGTCTTTGCAGCATCGTCTTCCGTAAGCCTTGCGATGAGCTCGGCCTTTTTGCCCGTGTGCGCGAGCCCGCGCTCTTTGAGAAGCTCTTCAAGCTCGGCATTTTTGAGCTTTGAGTAGGACATGGTGAGGAAAGAGTAATTGACGTCGTGTCAGACTGCAGTACACTTGTGAGTATGGAGAAGAGGATGGGAGTTGGAGGTGGTAATAAGGCAGGCCGTTTGCGACTACAGAGTTTCAATGTTGCTAATTTTATCTCCAGGAGCTCAAACGAGTGATGATGTTTGCAAACAGACGGTAATACAATCAATTGTGACTGTGCATCATGTGTTGCACGTCAAGAAGCGCAAGGAATGCAAGATGAGAAGTCGCGAGTGTCTGAAACACGTGACGAGCGGCCAGAACGCGACCGACGTCATTTGAAGATCTGCAACCAGTTGCCAGACCACGTCTGCCGAACAATGCCGCTGAATGCTCTCCCATATCTTCCTGATCCATCGCTTGGAGACACCCACCAAAATAGTGACAAAGGTCATTGTCAAAGCTTGCATAGGTCTACCTTTTGGTGCGATATCTTCTCCCAGGTTTCCGCTGGGCTAGATCATCCATCATGGCCCGGATTATAAACCTCACCTCGCTGATGTACACCAACTTGTGTATTCTCTTGGCTTTCGTTGCCTGTACAGCACAAGCTAGTGTCACAACTCTTACTGTAAGTTCGGTTTTGCGCAAAAAGGAGTTTGGATTATGCTGCTAAAATGCCTCGAGTTTGACGATCTCGATATCCCCAAAGAGGGACTCACCTCCCCCCCAACGCCATATCATGGTCTCACCTTCGCATACTTTAGTGTTTTCGATCCCAAAGCACCTGGATTAGCGGGACTCATTCACCCTTTAGACGTCAATTGCGCTGTCTCTGCCCCTAACGCGCTGCTTGGGTCCCGCCTGTATGAAGACGGCCCCGTGGCAAGCTTTGAGATCCCTGACACGTCTTCTACTGTTGAGGGACAGGCAAATCGAACTTTCGCATTGCAAAAACTGATGATCAAACCTATGTTTGCTCCGGAGCCTGGTACCAATCTTACCATCCGAGGCGTCCGTGATGATGATGAGACGTTGAGCTGGAGTGTTTGGTTCCCCTCTGGTTTTTATGACATGTTTGAGGTGCGCATCGAGGAGTTCAGCAGGGAGATGTGGGATCATTTGAGAAAGGTGGAGATTTTTGCAGACTTTGGGTATGGTAAGTGACTTCCGAGCAGCGTTTCCTCTTTCAGCAACGTCACAAAGTTCTCTGACAGGCACCCAAAATCACAATAATTATTCCACTAATCTTGAATGGCTCTTAACAAAGAAGAGCTAATTCACGAATGATTGTCTAGACGGCCTGGACTGGGAGTTCTGCATCGATAACCTGATGATTGAATTTTCTGCGAACGACAGTCAGCCAAGTGAAAATGATGCAGGTGAGGCTGTTGGTGCAAAGGCACAGTCATCTTTGGACCTGAGATGAGTGCAAGCTTCGACAAAAATAATTGTCCATCTTGTTCCAGCACGGAAGCGTGAGCTGCTTCTGCGCTTCCAGTAAATCATCCGCTTTTCAGTTTCACACAATCATGAAGTCCACGCAATCACTCTTRGGTCTATATGGCTACTATACCTATGGCTTTCGATTCCCTACCGAAGAACTTTGATGCTCACACTTTCGGAGCAATTGATGAACGTTTAGAACACGAGAATATCTTTGTTAGTGGCCACTCATGAATGGCCATTGTTTTGCCTGTGTCAGACCAACGCCAAACTTGCTTTCATCCCCGGACAARTAGCGATGAAAGCCTCTTTGTCAACAATGCTATTGTCAAGAGAGCAGGGAGATGCATCGAACGTTTTATTAAGAAGAGTTCCCCCTTTGGGCCCAATGGTCTACCTKATTACCACAACGGCAAAGGATCGGATGACGAGTTATCTCGGCAATATGCTTTCTTCCAACACTGCGATTCAGGACAGCACCCTCGAATGGTGGTCTCCAATCCCACAGAGGCGGGCCCCAAAGATCAGCGCCCAGAGTGTGA
>MSTJ01000468.1:0-12709 GCA_001956345.1 Ramalina peruviana
CGCCTGGACGCCTGGAAAAGAAAGTATGTTGAATGCATTGCACTATCCAGAGTATGGTGTCATTTGATTTACTAGCTTTCAGTACCCCAATCCGTGCTCATCTATCATGCCGGCACAGGGCGCACCGTCTTTGTTGGCGCCCTCAAGATCACCACCATCTTCCTTTTCTTTGCCAACATGCTCATCGTAGAGCCTGCGGTTGCTAGCAAGTCAAGCTTGCCATGGTGGATGGCGCCATTTGGTGCGTTTCAATCCTGTTTGAGCGGAAACCTCTGACTTTTGCAGGGTTGTATGCTGCCGCAGGTGCTGTGCCCATGGCCTATGTAATGTGGGCTTCTGCACCATTCGTAGCATTTGTGCACTTAAGACCTCCATTGGCTGCACGACGCTCCAAGCAAGCGCTGATGAAATTCGTCGAAAGCATTTCGCCCGAGACAGAATTTGATTTCACTACGCTTAAGGCCTTCGGACGGGCGCGTGTGACGAGAGTGCGATTTGGGGAGCTGCGGCCAACTAAAGGATCACTTGGCATACAGAACATTGTTCGAAGATCGCTGCACCCTCCATCACCGAAACGGTGGTGGCAGGTCAGGGCACAAACTTCCTTTTACGTTGGGACCAATAGACTTGGAATCAATGCGCAAGGACTTAACAAACACGAGTTGTGGACAAAGATATTTCGACAAATCAGAGCTAAAAATGATTCCGCTTGATCAGTGAATGAAAGCTATTTCCACCATTTCTCCCATTGAAAAGGCCAAGCCTCCTTCAGCTGTTACGCTACCGACGGATGATCATCTACATTCAACCCATCTTATACAGCCTCGCACTGACCAATCATCTGTGCAATTGCGACACCAGGCTTATTGGTCAGGAATACTTGACATCGTCTGTGCCAAGCCAACCTCAAAATACAACTGCATCACCATTAGTCAGGAACAATCGACACCAGACTCAAGACCAATAATTTGGGAGTAAGTGACCAATCTTAGATTCAAACCGAGAACTTTGATTGGCCAACTGAACAATTGGATTCTGAACATTTGCATTCACTGACCCTGAGAACAGCGCTAGCCCCAACCTTCTCTATTTCCAGGCTTCGCTCTGCCTCTTTGCACCATTCTCAACCTATCTCGTTCACCTTTCTCGACCATTGTTCCTCAACTCTTACCATCTTCTGCAAGATCAGCAATCACTTTCCAGTTCAGACTACTTACGATCATCTTCTTACCACTTTCAACATGCCTGCAGAAGGTTTCACAGAACGCGACATGCAAATTCTTGCTATGGCTATGCAATGCCTACCAAACCCTGAGAACATGAAGGTATGAACGCATGAACGCTGAATTCAATCCTTTAGTCCTGACTCCGTAATCGGTCCATCGTCCTGTCTGACCCATCGAATGCTGCATGAGCTTTGAGTTTGAATGCTCCACGGTTCACAGCATTGCTAACCCAACATCTCGCAGATCGACTACAAAAAGCTGGCCACACTTGGCGGCTACAAGACTCCTGCTTCCGCCAATGCTTCTTGGCTGATCGTCAAGAAGAAGCTCTTAGCTGCTACTGGGATCAAYGGAARTCCAACAAAGGCCTCGCTCGAGGAGGGCGCGAACGACAATCTCGCGGACGATGAGGCCACCCCCAGTGTCGAAATTCCCAAGAAACAGCGCGGAGGACGTAAGCCAAAGGCCGGAGTCACTGGTACCGGAGTACAACTTGATGACAGCGAGGGACTAGATGGGATTCCGAAGCCCAAAAAGCGTGCTCGGAACCAAAGCAACAGCACTGGCGGCCCTGCTGCCAAGCGAGCCAAGAAAGATGTTGTCAAGGAGGAAGAGAAGGCAGCCGGCTTGGACGAGGAGGACGATCATGCAAATGGGGCTGTCGTAAAGAATGAGCCCGTTGAGGATGACGACGGTGCTGATGCCGAAGGGTTTGGAGAGGAAATCAATCCTTTTGCGGAAAACGCAGAATTGGATTGCGAGCGTGAGTTTCAACAGCATGTGGACCTCATTGGCGTCTGATTGGTAAGCCCTAAGACCCCCTTGTCGCTCGATGAGAGCACTGACTTTCAATAATGTGACAGTCTCTCACCAGGGTCCAAACCTCATCGCCGCACCAAATTGAAGCTACTCGTATCGCCTAAGAAGAACGATGGACCGGATGACTTTTCCGCACGCGTTCTACGAATCTTACGCAAAACGCCTGATATTTCACCATTGTATTCATCATAGCAAGTCAATTAGCAAGGGGAAAGCTCAGCCATAGTGGGATAATCTGATGGAGCGCGAGCAGGAATGGGATGCACATGGTGGGGAGAAATTTTCGCAATCGTCTGAAAGAGCAATAGGCTCAATTTCATTTCCAAAGAACCTCAAAGTCTTTCTCTATCCAACGCTGGAATTGAGCCAAACGTGCTCGATGATTGCTATTCGCTTATGCTTCGCTGTTCCTTCAAATGCCCTTTTCATGATCATTTCGTAAAAAGCCCCATTGGCTAGTCGATGGTGAAACCCTGCTTTCCCTCCGCTTTCCAAGATCGCGTTTTCGTCTTCCCATTCGCTGTTCACGATCGCTTTGTGGGGTATCCATACGCTGCGCTGTCGCCAATCAAACGCTCTTCGCATTCCTTCCGCTGTTCATGATCGCGTCGTGGGGTATCCAAATCGCTAATTTCCATGCTGTTCGCACAGATTTCGTGGTGTTACAGCGCTGCTTATCTTTCATCCATAAACATCCAAAAGATCATTCGATTGTCCTTACTTGACGTTGACCCAGTTGCTGTGGTCCAGATGTCGCTTGCGATGCAATGTCGCTGTTCATGCCCGCTTTGCAGATTGCCAAAAAAAACCCCCCCGCTTGCCTCGCTGGTAAAGATGTCGCTGGCAAAAACGCTGTTCATATTCGATGGGGGCTGCTCGCTCCGAAAGTTTGTTGTCCAACCATCAAATAGGCCGTTGTTGCTGAAGTTGAAAGTTTGAAATCCATCGCACAAGAGCTGTTGAAAAGAGTCATCCGTACAGCGGAGTAGCATTGCCGCATCAAATTCCCTCTCTCGGGGTTGGCTGCATTGTCACAATCGCCGGCTCCCAGATTGCAACTCAAATCGTGACTTGGTGAAATAACAATGCCTCGATGACCGAGCACACACAGAGTACCTGAATTGCAGACGCATCCTTGGGGGGTGCTGATGATATCCGTACGCCAGGATTATGAGGTCGTTGAGTGGCTGGCGATGCAGTCATGGAGTCTTCACATCGCGAGGACTTGCTGTCTGACGTTTTTGTCGAGCGCCAAAGGAATGCTGTATGCGGCCGTACTGTGGCGCGCGGTAGATCGAATGGGTTGGAGTGGTGAGATAGCTGGAGGTGGTGATGGACCCAGCCGGTGATAGTAGAGGGTTGGGAGGGAGGTGTGTGGCCCAGTGAGGTGCTTCACTGTTCTAGTCGGCGTTGGTGTCGGAGGAGAAGGGTAGGTGGTGGCTATCCAATCCGAAAGAATTTTGATAATTAAGCCGAGATACTCTTGGTCAAGGACATTCCGTGGCAAAATTGGTGATGGAAAATAGGTAAAGCAGGATCCCTGTTGTCGCTGCATTGCCAGACTCGAAGCATAGGTAAAGCAGGATCCCTGTTGTCGCTGCTTTGCTCTGGCTCAAGGACACTCGGTGGCAAACTTAACGCTGGAAGCGTAGGTTAAGCAGGATCCCTCTCGTCGCTGCATCGCCAAACTTTGATCATAATCTCCTGCCCCGTTTCAGGTGCCAGGGAATCACATCGACTTCCGCTTTCTCTTGCCGCCGGGGGAGCCCTTGCGAGCGCAGTACCTTGCCATGATGCTCTCGTCGCTGTTTCGTCGGTGGAGGCCGATCTCTGCCCGCTCACGAGCCGCTTTCTCCCCATCACAGCTTTTGCAGGTGCCGGTGATCATATGGGGTTTGATCTTCGGGTGCTTGGGGCAGACTCTCTGGTGGGTGCTGCAGCAACTGCCGTGGTAATTGCATTTACCAGGGAGGTGCTTTTTGACCTTTTCCCCAGGGCAGTGGTGGGCTGTGCCTTCGCAGGGGGACCCCATGATGGAACGGGGCTAGATCTAGGCGGTAGATATTACAATAGCAGGGATATAATGGAGGCGAGTATTACAGTAGCAGAGAAGCAGGGGGAGCGAGGGTAGCAAATGACAATGAAGAATGGAGATTGAGTATGGAATGGATTTGCTAAGATCTAAAACTGCTGTATAACGCTATCAGAGAAGAGCTGTACAGAGGTGGATTGGAAGGAGAGCAGGGGCAGGCGGYTTATTTATGTCGCTAGATRCCCATCTCCACCAACGCCATCGGGGYTGAGATGGAGATACGAATCGTGTGATTTCATGGTACCGGTGGCGCCATGGCCGTTAGATGCGAGATGAAAGTCATTTACTRACAGCTTATTGCGTAGAAAAGCGGCAACAGTTTCGAYATACAACGCATCTGATTGGATGCCACTCACCTCCACGGCGCAGAACATACGTTTTTGCTTTCTTTCGGAGCGAGAAGGGGACAAAAGGAGGCTTCAGCCCAGGCATAGACAGGTCTTGGCGTGATATCGGAGTGCGTAGGGAGGGAGTCATACCTTCGGTGGCTGGTAAGCTCCTCGCTTGTATAACTTCGAGCCGCGTATTTAGTGTTTTCGATCAATCAAACAGGCTATGCTCACCCACCCTCCCCTAGGAACCTTACCTTGCGTTACTGTGGCTCACGCATTTCATGTCATCGATTTTTCTTGTGATGCTAATCAACAGCGCTTTGAGAGATGCATGAGGCCCTCGAAGACTGGTCGTGACCGCTTGAGGCGCTGGCATCGCAGATCCTCAGGCAGAGTAGTTATGGTTCCGTCTGCCAACCGGTACGACCCACAATGGCTATTTTCGGCGCTGTCCTGATTGCTGAAGACTTGACAGGGCTGATGAGCGCTTTATTTCCTTTCTTCGGATGGCATCAAGCTTGGGAGAGATATTCATTATGACGATGGTATCGATTATCCATTGTGATATATCAAGCAAGCGTCAATATCTGGCATGTCTTCGTGAGCTGGACCAGCCGGCGGTGTTATAGTCGATGGAGAGCATCTCCTCCACTCCAGCTTTTGCGAACTGATGGGGGAATAAACCTCACAAGACAAGTTGAGGGGACTAACCATCGTGTTTAGGAAGGCGAAAATACCTCAAACAAACTCTGACGATAGACCACCGCTGTGAGATGCATTTTCCACAACACTTTCATCACCCTTATCGCAATTGCATGAACACTCGTTCCTCAAATCCGGACGGACATCATCCATCGCACAATCAATGAAGGTAGAAAACCCACGAGATGAAATGAAAAAAAATGTTCTCCAAGCCCTCCGTGGTGGCTTGCAAGCCACACGTCCCCTAACCGAATAACGCTCGCCAACCCACCGTATCTTCCTCTCTTCCCTTGGCCCATCCTTTCCCCTCTCCTCCGCACAAACAAAAACGACTTCCGGACCCCACAAAAACCTTGCAAACCTCACACGCTATAACCCCTATTCTCCCCAGCAAATCAACGATGCCCCCCTCCACCACCTCCAGCACCGAAGCCCAACCCCCTTCCAGCGCGCGCAGCGACCCTTGTCCCCGTCCCCGTCCCCGGCGGCGCCATGTCTATCGCGTGGTCCGCTATATCGAGTTCCTCATGTTTGCGGATGGGTATATTCTGGGGCATCGGATGAGGGAGGATCGGGAGGAGGGGTTGTTGGTGTTTGGGACGTTTGATAGGTGTTGGATTGAGGTGGAGTGGACGTGGTCGTGACGAGGGGGCTGTGTTTTGGAGGTGGAAGGGGGGTTCGGGATCGGTTGACGGTGGATTGATGGAGTCAGAGTGAGACTGTGCGTGTGGTGAAAAGCTCAAACCCTGTGATTTTATACCTTGGATATGTAGCTGGACAATTATCTGTCTTATTTGCCCAATACAAACGATATAGAGAGCCCAATGCGCAACAAGCGCAGCGAAGCCGAGAGCGTTTTATTAGTGATTTATAATATTGCAATCGCTTTTCTCAAAACTTCCAGCCCTCGCTCTGCCGCTTCCTCGCTCTCTTGCTCTTTGAGTAACCACGCAAGATCGCTCTCCAACCCCAACGGCAAGGTGTTCATACCCCTCTCCACCTCACCTTTCTTCTCCCCAATGCAACTCGTGTGCTCCCAGAGCCGGGCAGCCACCTCGGCTCTCTCGACCACCTCCTTTGATATCCCGCACATACTCGCGCAATGCATGCCGAAACTCCCCTCGGCAACGCCATCTTCCAATTTGTACAAGAAGGTGACCCGCCTTTCCTCATTATCGACATGGATGCGCATGCGCATGTTCCGAATCTCGGGGTGGTAAGCGAATTCAGCGGCAATGCTATGGTAGTGCGTTGCGAAGAACCCAACGCAGCCGATGTGGGTGGCGATATGGTGGAGTACTGCTTCTGCGACAGCTAACCCGTCGTAGGAAGATGTGCCTCGGCCTAGCTCGTCGAGGATGACCAAGGATCTGGGAGTTGCTTCTGATAGAATCTTCTTAGTCTCTGAGAGCTCGACGAAGAAGGTTGACTGCGCGGCAAATATGTTGTCGTTGGCGCCTAGTCGGGACATGATACGGTCGCATGGGGTGAGTTCCGCAGAGGTGGCGGGGACGTGGCAGCCGACCTGAGCCATGATGACGGCGATGCAGGTTTGGCGGAGAATGGTGGATTTGCCAGCGGCGTTAGCTCCTGTGAGGAGGGTGATGTTCGGGTTCGAAGGACCGCCGAGATTGATGTCATTGGGAATGAAGTCGTTGGTCAAAGATGGGGAAGCGAGCATACAGGGGTGGCGAAGGTCAGTGAATGAGACTGTGCTCCGAGAATGTGGACCATCTGCCACAGGGAGGAAGTGAGGACGACAGGCGGGTTCTCCCAGTGCAGTCGAAGCCTTGGCGAGGGACATGAGGCAGTCAAGGTGGGCGACGGTTCGGACAGCAGCCAGCCAGGTTGAATAATCGTTGTCGAAGCGGGCAAAGAAGCGGGCAGAGACGTCCTTGACTATTTGGCCGTGTGTTTCCTGTGCTTCTTGGAGCGAGCGGACCAGACCGCGCAGCTCGTCATTGTAATAGCGTTTCACGGCTTGAGTAGCGGACATTTGATCCCATGATTTGGGCACTCCTTTGACCTTGACTGGGACTTCGAGTTGGTAGATCTCTTTACCATTGTCTTGAAATCGGATAGCCGAGGAGTTGAGATTCTTACGGGTCCGCTTCAGGAGATTGTCAAGTTGAGTCTTGATAGACTCGATAGTGTCTTGACTGGTGTCGAAATCTGCCTCCACACCTCGCTCGGGAATGAGGAGATTGTGCTCCCTAGCCTTGTCATGATCAAAAGCGTCCTTCCAGTCGTGCAGGATACCTTTCATATTGGGCATATTGGCGATCAGCTGCCCGATGAGGCCTTCGCCTGCACCGGTCTCTCGCAAAAGGCTCATGGTGTAGTCAATCTGCTCGAATCCCTGAAGCACCTTGACGAAATCCTGGGCTTTGCAACTGCCAGCATGAATCCGCGATATCATCCTCTCAAGATCGGGAAGTTTCGACAGCTGAGACGTGAATTGATCACGGACGGTCGTGTCAGCATTCATCGAGTCCACAGCGTCCAAACGAGCATTGATCTTGTCGGCATCCATGAGGGGATGACAGACCCACTGCTTGAACAGCCGCTTGCCGAATGGTGTGATGCAGCGATTGAGCAATTCAAACAGGGTACCCTCCGATCCGCCGTTGTAGTTGTTGGCGAAGATCTCCAGATTGATCAAGGTCTTGCCGTCAAGTACGAGGCTGCTGGCTTTTTTGATCGGATCATACCAGGTCACGTTGCCCAATGTGAGCAATTCCCGCTCGATCTGGAGTGTCCGCAAATATTGCACCAGGGCACCAAATGATGACATCAGCAATTCCTTTCCTCGGGCCTCCTGAAGCGTGTTTGGCCACGCCTTGGAATCATCCTCGTCAGAGGTGAAGTAACGGCCTGCATCGATTTCCCGACAGGTCGTGTCTGCTGTCCAGAATTCTTTGCCGGGTTTCAGCTCGTTCCGAATCGTAGTCGGGCTCGTGTTATTCTTGATGATGCGATTTGCTGCAGTTGAGACCATGCCCTTCTCCAGTATGATCTCCTGCGGACGTGTTTGGGCGATAAAGGTTTCAAATTTGGTAAAGTCGGCGTCATCAACGAATTCCGTCACGAAGAATTGGCCAGTCGCGGCATCCACGTAAGAGATGCCAAAGGCAGGGAGGTTGTCAATCTCCGACTCCTTGATCGATACACAAAAGACGGACATGTCGTCTTGAAGCATCGAACCTTCCACTAATGTGCCGCCCGTCAAGACACAGGCAAGCTTGCGATCAATCACCTTGGCCTTTGGTGGACCGCCTGTAGATTTGCCTTCACGTTCACGCATCTCCTTGGCCAAAGCGGATTCTTGTTGGTCCACTCGAGCAATCTTGTAGCCTGCAGCCACAAATTGATTGGCCCAATGGCCCAGGCTCATCTCCGGCACACCGACCATTCGCATGTTGACTCGATCTGTAAGCTTCAAATCGAACAGCTGGTGGCCGATCGTGGCGTCTTGCTCATAGAGCTCGTAGAACTTGCCCTTCTTGAAGAAAACGATCGTATCCATGAACTTTTGCTTGATTTTCCAGTATTGGGTCTCGAAGGGAGAGAATGTGGCCCAAGCTTTGGGTGGTACGTAAATGGTCCGAGGATCGAAGTCGGGATGACCTGGAGCATTGCGGTCGGCATCCTTTAGGTTGGCTATCCATTCATAGCGCTCCTCTGGCTTCGATGCATGCGCCTTGGGCTTCATCTTGTTGCCATTGGAGTCGATTRGAGGCTTTCTTTCAGGGGCCTGGCGCTTGATCATGTCCTGTTGTGGGATATCTTCGGGGTCGAACTTCCATGTTTGGGCAGTCGAAACTTCGGGTAGACGTAAGTCTGAGCTTGGCTCGTGATCCAGCGATGGAGGCGGCTTYTTCTCTTCAACCTCTTTCTTGGAGGAGGCTGCCGGTCTTTTGCGCTTTCTGGACGGTTTGACTTCTTCCTCCGAGTCGTCTGGGACAATGAAGTCATCTGTTTTCTTAGGTCAGTACGCAAGGTCTCATTATGCTTCTCAACCAGCACTCCAACCTTCTGAAAGAGCATCCTCTTTCATGTCAACATCAGCGACAAACAAATCCTCGTCATCATCACTCTCATCACTGATCTTGGCCTTCTTCGTGGGTCGGCCATTGCTCTTCCGTCGGCGATTGGTGGTCGGGATGTCATCCCCATCTTCATCATCGCTGTCTGGCTCTACATATGATACAGTCTTCTTGGCCTAGATGTATTCTCGTTAGTCACGCATGTGCATCGATCTTGCAAACGACCTCGCGTTACCTTGCGTGACGGGCTGTAGAAGCTTGAGGCCGGCTTGAAAATGGAGTCCTTTGCAGATGACGTCTCTGCAGCAGGTGTTACAGGCGAAGGCAGGCCTATGCTCTTCGGCTTTGCATCTTTTCTGCCCACCAACGATATCGCTGGTCCATCGGCCTCCTCTTCGTGCTCAATSGGGTCACTGCTTGGCGCAGGAGTCAAACTCTGATCAGAGCCTGCAGTAGATGTCTTGGCTTTCCGTTTCGGACTCTGCCTGACCGGTAGAGTAGAGCCATTGATGGTGGCGGTCGCAGCCTTCTTCTGGAAGAAACCTGCAATTGAGGTCTGCTTGCTCGAAGAGGATTTCTTTAGGGAAGGTGGGGCCGAGGACTTGGGTGTGGCGAGAGGTTCAGACATGGGAACAGGAAAGAGCTCACAGCCCCAAGATCAATTGGAAAGAAATGGAGAAGAAATGTCGGTTGGAATGAATTGAATGAAGAGGTTTGTCACAGTGAGAAGCGTGTGAATAAATCGACGTGACGCGCTTTTCAGAGACGCGAATCGTAGGTCTTGGCATTTCAAYCCCTCGGCTCGGCCTGTAGCTTACCCGCTGGTGYTCCTTCCGTACTTGCGCATGTCCAAGGTGCGGAAGTACGAGGAAGCATCTCGAGCGGCGTTAGCACACTTGCATAAATCTCCGATGGACAGGTGATCTTCGACAGAAACGTAGTAAACGCTATGTACATCTTGTCAATCACAAGGATTGACATGCAAGCCACTTTCTCGCCATATGTTTTTGGGTCCCCCTTCCTCTTGACTGAAAACCTTTATGTGTTAATCTATTTTGTTTCGCTCCTAAGGCTGCGTACTTTATTATCTGCCTGAGTATACAAGACACAGAATCCACTGAAGATTGCAGTCTCCGTGTTCRCCAATCCTTCCTTGAACCCTTTCATGCAGTCTTGAGGATCTAACAAATCAACCCTGGCAATGATGGCCTTAAGACAAATGGTCGTCAAGCTACAAGTCAGCTGATAGTAATTGGTACTGGCTGCGATAGCAATGTCAGTGAATATGAGTAAGATGACTGCAAATACTGCAGCCCCCATGATGAAATGGCGGGCCTTTTGGCGATACTGGACGACCGGTGATTTGATGCCCGTCTCGAGATCGTCTCTGAGATCTTGAGCGGCGTAGATGGTGTCATAGGACACGGCCTGCGCGATGCAAGGAAGGTATAGTGCGCTAGCCGCAGGCCAGAAGTTAGACTCCGACAGAGAAATCAAATCCCGTGCCAGGAAAGTCATGATGATGCCCCAAGAAGGCGCAGCCGAGGATCAGCTGAGGGGTGTACGTGCAGCATTTGCTAAGAAGGTAGAGCGCGGTCAAGATCATGGAGGGGATGGTGGCATCAGTATGTAGAACAGCAAGCAGACGCGGAGGACGTAAATGAAGATAATCATCAATGTGCAAACCGTCATCTCGCAAACAGTGTTGCGATTTTATTGGCTGAATTTGTGCCCGAGATACATGCATCGCCGTAATAATGCTTAAAATTCTCCCGAGAACGAGTTGTATTCATCTCCAGGCTTGCGATCGCCTTTTAACTCAAGGAGCCGCATTACGTCTAGCGAAGTATTTGCATCTTGTTTTTTCGTTGCAGGTGCGGGCATTTCGTTGTATGGCTAGTTGCCGCATTGAATTCTTGACGATATCAAAGCTAAGGCCTCATTTGAGCACGCTAGAAGATCCTCGCCCAAGATGCAGTACTTTGAGGCTTGGTAATACTCCGTATGCATGCGCTTTCATCTGCGACCCACTGGAAGGCTTAGTTACGTTGCATTGAGCGTGATGCAGGTGCATGAGGCACGAGCCTCTTGGCAGACTGGAAAAGTCCGTCCACAAAATGGCTGCCATGTTTGAGGGCGCACGGCAGGTGATGCCGCAAATTCCGATCCCTTCTACAGAGAGGCAGAGCCTGCATTGTTAACGCAAAGAAAATTGTGTTTTTGGTTCCTCCGGAAGGAGCTCTATTCTTGGAGCGACCGAAGGTAAGTACGCAAGGTACTGCACCACTTACAAAAGATGTGACGTTTCGGATGACTCTGGCTTTTAACTTGAACTACTCGTCTTTCCTCTTTTTTGGGCCTTGAAAGGCTGAAAGGGAATATCGGCGGTTCAAGCTGCCGTCAAAAAGCTGCTTCAAAAACGGCATCCGCTGTCAGACGTGCATGAAAACTCCTGTGCCACATGTTGTGTATCCCGCAGTGAAGTGTAGTAATTCTCTCTGCAGCTTGATTGGGTCGCTCTCTCAGCCTACTTCGTTCACCTGCACAAGATTCAAATGTCAGCGACTTGCAGGCGTTTCAATCCGGATATTGTCGTAAGTCGCATCCTCTGTGGTACATAAGACCATGTGTGTCGCATGCACGAGAGCCATGTTGTATGAGCGAGCTTTCCCGTTCACTGTTATACTGGCCACAGCATACAATTACATTCACATTCAGACTCGTGCTCGGTAGGAAACGTCTTTTGGTGTGTCGTTCCCACACGGCTGATTACTTCGATTGAAAGACAACGGAAGCCATGATCCCACCTCCGGATGGTGACCGCAATAGAGGTCACCAAATCATAATTATCGAAGCGCTCTTTGGTGCCTTAGCATCTAGCTTTATTATCCTACGACTTTACGTCAGGATTGCCCTGGTAAAGCGGCTAGGTTTGGACGATTTATTCATTGCCTTAAGCCTTGTGAGCACCTTCAGTGGATCCCCAAACCCGCAATCGTACTAAATTCTCTTCATGGTAAAGGCTGTGGCGACCGCCAATACCGTCCTGATCGTTGTGGGTGTCAACTATGGTGTTGGCAAACATATTTTCTACCTTTCGCAGTCTTCAGAAGAGCTTCAGGTACCTGTCCTGTTTTATTGTATATGTCCAATTAAGAGCCACACTCCTCTTTGTTCAAGCCCTCATACCCCGAAACACTCTCTGTGGATATATCATATTTCACAACACTGCAGGCAGATGATGCCACAAGTGGACAAGATACATCATTCGGGTGATGTGAGTACGACAATGGAGGGCTGATATCGGACCACACACAGCAACTATTCCTCGCTCTCAAATACTTCTTCATATCTGAAGTACTCTTTGTCATTCAAACCACATTTACAAGGATCTCAATCTGCATTTTCTTGCTTCGCATCTTCGGCACGAAAAAGTCTTGGAGATGGGGTCTGTATGCGATGATAGCCCTTGTTACAGCGACGCAGATACCC
>MSTJ01000469.1:0-12645 GCA_001956345.1 Ramalina peruviana
CTTTCAAACAGGACGAGGCCGCGAAGCGGAGGCAGGCAGAACTTTCAAACAGGACGAGGCCGCGAAGCGGAGGCAGGCAGAACAGAATCTCACTAATACAGTGCCACTCGTCTAAAGCGCCACGCGGTGGTGAAATGCGGCAGACTTCAAGACGGAGATGGGGAAGCCTTCGGAAGATGACATTGATGTCATCTTCGCAGCTCTCCGAGTTGGCTGAGAAGCGGAGCAGCTGTAGACGAGGCTTATTTGCAACGAAATCAATATCGAAACGAGACTCCTCGCTGATAAGTCTTGTGAGATTGGGAAAACATTGGCCCAGCATCTTCGAGAATGCGTCAAGCATCTGTACAGGCGGATGGGGATCTGAGCGGTCACAGGCAGCAATAGTGAGCGTCCTTACCCCAAGGAGCAAGCCGAAGGCCTTGTGAAGACGTTTCAATTCGAGGAAACAGGCTTCGTAGTAGGGATTATCGATCTCATCATTATTGCTGCGGAGATCACCGTTGGCTCTGTTGGCCCGCGCTTCTCGCAGCCTCGTGCCCAGAGCACCGGCAATCTTCTCCGGATCGATATCAAAGAGCTTGAACCGAACATCAGAGACATATTTGAGGTATCGATGGTCCACAAGAGCAAGCCAGTGGAAAAGCTCACATTGGCCCTCAAAAACAAGTGATCGTCGGTACAAGAACGGCTTGACCTCTTTTTCCAACTGACGGTTTGCGGACATTAGGTTTAGGAGAACATAGGATGGTCCGCGTATGAGGAGACTACAAATCTCATCTCTGATCTCAAGGGGAAGGGTGAGGAGGTTGGCTCTCGGCCTGGCAGTAGAGACTGCTTCGCCAGTGGATCCTCTACCGATTTTCTTCGCATTTGATACACCTTGGTTGCGCGGCATCACGTGAGGAATAAGAAGACGTGCGAAGAAGACTTCAAGAAAACAAAGGCAAGACCGCTGGATATAGACAAGGAAATTGTTCGGCCTCGGCCGCTCGCCCTGGCCAGCCAAGACAGAGGTGAAGCCCGTACGAACTTGTAAGTCGAGACATCCTACTCATCACATCTTTAGCCTGGATAGGGCGATGAAAAGCGCATAATCCCAATGAAAACGAGCGCAGCATGTAGGTACCCTTAGGCAGCAAAGAGGAGATGCTCGGGTCACTCCATGACAGTGAAATCAAAGGATCAGACGATCCAGAGCGGCATAGACTGCGAAAGGAGTGATGACTTAAATCCTGGATGGTGCCAGGAGATGGACGCCTCTGAGAGGATGGAGGTTAAGTGTCCAGGAGAGGCAAGATACAAAAGGCCGGATAAGACAACGGACAAGCCGGATGAGACACCGACTAATCCAGGGTGTGACGGAGTAAAGGCGTAATAAGTCACCTTTGTCAACCGCGTGAAGGACAAGAATGCGGTGAGAGTAATCCATTGTAGCTCATAGGCTGAGGCTAGTACGCAAGTCTGGAGAAGATGGGAAGCGAGTGGCGTTGCTTGTGAGGCTCGTAATTTATGTGAGTAAGCCCAAAAGCATTAGCCCGAGTGCGTTAGATGAGGCCAATTTCTTTTTGGGATCAAGACGTCAGAGGATCGCCAGCGAAGCCCGAAATGTCTGTCGATTTTGTGACGAAGTGCAGGCTGCTGTATGCAGGTGTGTTGTGCAGGAGAAGGAAGTATCTGAGGTGGAGTAGGAACAACCTCGCAGGCCGCTATGGTTTGATGTTGCAGCTGATCAATGGTGGTGCAATTGATTGCGTTCTTCCAAGTGACCAGTAGCTGGCCTCGACGCCGAGGCAAAGGTCCAGGAACATCAATGTGGCGAGAGGTAGGGCAAGGCTTCGAGGAGATTGGCCAAATGGAGAAATCCCAAGGGAACGGATCAATTGGTCTGTCGAATGGGTTCACTAGAAGTATGTTGTATGCGTACTAATGTGGCATGCCCGTGCATCGTGCGTAATCGGGGGTTTTCCAGGCTTCGACCAATTTCTGCGTGCTCATCGAAAGATTGTGGAGTCGGTGGATTAATTGTAAACGGACGATACACGTGCGCAATTGGACATTCCGGGCATTATCACAGACCGCACCGCATGGCAAAGTCCCTTCGAGCCCAAAGAGGCAGGAGTCAAGAATCGGTTCACCGCGAGAGCGTTCGGCCGACCATTTCCCGTTGGAAGGACGATTGCCATTCGTTCAATTGTGGTTCCTTCAGCTTTATTCCCATTTCTCTTGGACTTACCCTCTACCTCTGCCGTGTTGTATCCCGTGGATGGGTTTATTGAGATGGCCGGCAGTCGAAGGTCTTAGGTACAGTCAGAGGACGTGTGAAGTACCTCGAGAATGATACATGGGCGTTGTTGAAATCGAGCAGAGCAAGGTCAAAGGCTCTCCAGCACATGTGAGCATCAGGTTTGAGTGGGAATGGCAGCTTGTACAGRGGTGGCACGAAGCTTGGAATCTTTTCTACATCATATCCAAGTCCCACCTACCGGTCCTGCAGGATTAGCCCGAGACCTTCCGCAGYAGAGCACAGTCACGTTATTGACTAATCAAGATGGCCTGATTTGCTAGCCCACAATATCCAACGCCGGGGATTYTTCAGCAGCAGCTCATGAGATCCAGCCGCACATCCCTTCTGACCAATGACACAAGTTTCTTGTGATTCACTGACTCTGCAGGTACCACATCAGACTTTTGTAGTTCACGACCCTGAGGTGGGCTCAGTGCCAGGCTCATGGRGAYTTTAAACTTTGAGAAGCTTAGCAGCATATTTGGCAATCAAATCCTCCGAAGGGAAGGCCATGTTTTCCAAGCCTTGAGCATATGGCGTCGGCACTTCGGCACCCGTCACCCTCACGGCTGGCGCGTTCAGGTAGTCGAAGCCGTACCTGGGAACGAATYAGCACGTCTTCACTTCMTGATGGCTGCGTGATGTTTGTACTCCATGGTTAGCGCAAGGATTTCGGCACCAACGCCAAAGCTGGGGAAGCCGCTCTCGACTGCCATCAAATGCCCTGTCTTCTTCACCGACTTCATGATAGCTTCGACATCCAATGGCTTAATGGAACGAAGATTGATCACCTCGGCCTCGACACCGAAGTCCTTCTTCAGCTGCTCCGCGGCTGTCAGTGATTGGCCGACGCATCGGGAKAGTGTGACGATTGTGAGATCTTTGCCGGGCCTTTCGATCTTCGCCTTGCCAAAAGGRATYACAAAGTCATCCTTCTGCGCGGCCTCGGACATGGGGAACGCGGTACCATAGAGAAGTCTGCCAGTTGTCAATACTTCTTGCACACATCATTTGATTCAAGGATGGTGACGCGTACTCGTTCTCCAACACACAGACMGGATTTGGATCTCGAATTGCCGCCTTGAGCAAGCCCTTGGCATCTTCGGAGCTCCACGGGACAACGACCTTGAGACCTGGTATGCTACCATACCAACTCGAGTAGTCTTGTGAATGCTGAGCGGCGACCCCGGACGCAAAGCCATTGGGCCCTCGGAAGGTAATATTGCAGGGCTGTATGCCACCGGACATATAATGGGTTTTTGCGGCCGAATTGATGATTTGATCTATMGCTTGCATTGCAAAGTTGAACGTCATGAATTCGCACTAAATCGGTTCAGATTGCGTGGGGAGCACCMAGGACTCGTCATAACGTACCACTGGATGYAGTCCGGCAAGAGCAGCACCGACTGTGAGCCCGCAGAAGCCCGACTCTGTGATCGGGCTGTCGATGACGCGCTTCTCTCCGAACCGATCCAACAGGCCCTTGGTGACTTTGTATGCACCATTGTATTGCGCAACCTCTTCGCCCAGGACAAACACCTTGTCATTGGATTCTAGTTCYTCTGCCAGAGCCTCATTCAAAGCATCTCTGACGGCAACCTCTTTGGTACCAGCTGGTGTAGCGTACGTTCTTCGACTGTTGACTGTAGGTATAATGGCGGCTTTCAGAGCTCTCGACGGGAGGCCTATTCGGACCGGAGCAGTGCAGGTTCGGGGAGTAGAAGAGAGGGTGCGGAGTGCAGGACGGGCAAGGCGTGAGACCACCATACTGCAGCGATGGATGATCTTACAAACCTGGGCAGCCTTGAAATAATACTATCAGCCGAGAAGTTTCATGGTGATGGTGAAGGTTTGGTTGAAGAGTTTACTTGACGAGGTGATTTTGCGGAAGCATCAGCATCGGCGAAATCTTTTGGGTTCCCCGAAACTTGCGCTAGTGCCAGCTAGTGGCTTTTTGGGGCTTTTTGGCTGGGATTTTCCGATTCACTTTGATGTTGGAGATCGGACATTGGAGGCAGTAGTGAATCAAACCATTGCCGACCTAGATTTATACATAGTATTATTCTGGAGCAAACCCGATTTCACCCTGGGTCTTATCATACATTGTGCGGCTTCTATCCGCCCAATTGCTTGCTGATTTTGGCAAAGTAGCAAGACTCTCTGCCACCAACCTTTCCAAGCTCTCCGAGTATCCCAGAGCGTCACAGGACTTGGAAAGAACAGATGAMAACCGTTAGATGACTTCCGCCAGTSCGCCGTGCTGATCAAGCCATAGGCTTCCTGGCAACCATCAGATACATCGGAGTGAACAGCTTCTCCTTGCCACCAGCCACGAGACAGTCCGCGGCGCGACCCAGGCTGTCCGCAGTCTTCTTCGTACCTTSRGGAACCAGCCCAAGCYKCTCAAGGCCCCCAACGGCATTGTGAGCGACGAATCTCCCAAGTTGGGTCATCCTRGCAATCGTGACGACGTCYCCTAGGCTGGCAGCCATCCTCAAGTCTCCATCCAGAGGGTAATACCACGGCCTTGCATCGTCGTTGTCCGCCAGGTCTCGAGCAACCTCCAGCTCAAAGCCKGCGGCTTTGATGGCCTCCAAACCTTCCGAGACTCTGACCATATTRGATATGCCATCGCCTTGTTCGATGCCCAACCGAATCTCTCGATGTCGAGGATTGTCRTTGTCGTATGCGTCAGTCATGAGCCATTCATAAACCCCGAAGACCCCGCCTGGTTTGAGTACGCGGTAGATCTGGGAGTAAACGCCTTCTAACGAAGGCGCGTGGACTGTTGCTTCAATGGCATAGACGGCGTCAAAAGACTCGGTGGGGAASGACATTTGCTTGGTCCGTCAGCGCTGCCCTCGTCACAATTGGGGAGAGCACGCACCATAAAGTCACCCTTGGTGAAGCTGAGTTGATCTGAAAGTTTTTCCTTTGCGGCGTATGTGGTAGCCCTCTCAATCTGGTAATCATTGTTGTTCAAGCCGACAATCTTGGCACCGGTGAACTTGGCTATCTCTCTAGCAGGTCCACCGACACCACAGCCAACATCCAGCACACGCATCCCTTCCCGCATGCCCATCATGTGCGCTAGGTAGTGTTCATGCCGGGCGATGGACTGGTAGAATCCTTCGCCGTACGCAAACCGGGAAAAATGAAACGATCCWCCCCAGCCATATTCGTAGATATCAGTGGCAAGATTGTAGTAATGGCGGGTCAACGTTGCGTATTCCGCCTTGCGCGCCTGCAACAACTTTCGTGTCAGAATTTRCACAATGGAAGCATGGGAAGTCTCTCACATCACGAATRTCKWYGGTYTCGACATTGGCTGCCTTGTTGTCCCAATGCTTCCAATACTCGTCGGAGGCTGCTTTGTGGGCTTCCCGATCCTTGTTCCACATGGAAGAGAACCCTGCTCGAGAATTCGCAGATTTGCCATGCAGGGCTTTGTTAAAGTCTGCATCGCGGGTGTGATCTTCGTTCTCGAGCGCAATTGGTGCCATGTTCTACAAAYTCYGACAGAAMKAAGAATGATWYGAGACAAAAAACGAGCGTRGTGGCAGGCCCCCAGGGGGGAGCTCTCGCCGACAAAATATATTTTGCACCAATTTTCAAGATCTGGACCCCTGTCGCGCCGGGCGCCTGAYGCGCTACCCCRTTTCGGCTCTTTAGCGGCTCTGTCGCGGGCCGGGAAATATCTAACCCGACGTCATACCACTATCACACCACCAGCGCATAGGAATCTCCATTACTCAGCTTGTCTACAGCATTGCTGTCATCATTGAATAGGCCCACGTTCTCGGGAAAATTCCTTCACCTCTCACAGTTCATCGCTTTCAAAGGGTCTCYGGGACACGGAAAGAATGCCTCCACAAATCAAGCAGGATTTGAATCGSTCGGGATGGGAGACTACCGACTTTCCTTCCGTGTGCGAAAATTGTCTGCCTGAAAACCCATATGTACAAATGCTAAAGTCAGACCATGGCCTTGAATGTAAGATATGTACACGCCCATTCTCAGTCTTCACCTGGAAGCCGGACCGCACAAGTCGCTCAAAGCGGACCAGCATCTGCCTGACTTGCGCAAGGACCAGGAACTGCTGCCAGTCATGTTTGCTGGACCTGTCTTTTGGTCTACCCATCGTCGTGCGCGACGCAGCTCTAAAGTTGGCCGGTGCAGCCCCAAACTCCAGCATCAATCGAGAATACTTCGCGCAGAATAATGAGAGAGCGATAGAGGACGGTGTYGGCTTGGAGGAGTTTGAAAAGCAAGATGAAAAGGGTCGGGAGCTCTTGAGGAAGCTTGCAAACAGTGAACCATACTACAAGAAGCAACGGAGGATAGACTCAAGCGAAGGCGACCGAGGCGGCAGCGAAATGACACCCAGTGGCCCAGCACGACAGAGCATCGGCCCAGTCCGAACACACGACACGAAAGCTAAAGGAGGCCGTGGAGGATCGAAAACCGGCCGCGCGTTCCCTGGAACCGCACAGCTGCCTCCGCAGCCTCGAGACTGGGAGCCGCCACGAGATCGGAACATACTWTCTCTCTTTGTTACTGGGGTTGAGGATGATCTGCCGGAACATGCRTTGCGAACATTCTTCACGCCGTTTGGGGCACTTCGATCGTTGATCTGCTCACATCGGTCCCACTGTGCCTTTATWAATTATGCCACTCGAGAGGGCGCCGAAGCCGCAGCGGAGCATTGCCGCGGTAGAGCAATAATTAAGGGGGTGCCTTTGAGAGTCACATGGGGAAAGCCGAAGGCACTGGATCACCTGGATACCGAAGAAAGAATGGCTTATGCCAGGAGTGGCAGAGAGACAGCTAAGGCAGCCGCAGCCTCTGAGCAGCCTGCCGCAATCCAAGGACAGGGCGAGTACGGAAGCATGGCYGACGGGAATCTGGACGACCTTGACACTGTTGCACCGCCTCCCGGGCAAGAGGACGTTCAATACGCCAGTCTTGCAGGCAATTGAGGCTCCCACGCGATCTTAGCTCGAACTTCCGACCAGTACTAAGATATCACGTGGGGTGGTAATCCGATCAAAGTAAACGTGCTACGAATGCTGTGCATACATTGCCAGAGAATTTTCGGCCCTTAAGCACCCTTTGCGGCTGGCAAGTAGCACGTGCAATGGCACAATGAGCGGCAAAACCTCCTTGAGGCTCATAACCAGCGACGAAATCTCAAAAAGCCCCACTTCCCACGTCATGGCTATCCCAAACACAATCATGGAGCCTTAGATGGATTCGAGAGTGACACCGGGCTCGTATGAACACACGCCGCGATCGAGAGATACCGATGTTCACGGTGGAAATCAGAGTCTGATTCGATGTCTGCTAGATGCTTCCTCCATGCTCTATGTAGATGCGAAGATAAATCAAAACGAGCACAGCTCGTGCAATGTCATTGTGGCAGCCTATTATGTTCAAAATGTTGCACAATGTGCATGGGAGCCGTTACCTTGAAATGCTTTGTCCTACTGTTAGCTTGTCTCGTAATACTGTTGATTCGTCTCGTCACGCTCTCCTTTTCTGTTGGAAAAATCAAATTGCCACTTGCGCTACTATGGTGCTTCTTCCATTAAATGAAAAGATATCAAATACGTCGCCCAAAATTTTTGGGTACGCACAATACTGTCTACAAGGTACAATCACACCAGGCTTGGAACTCTCAAACGCGGCTGCTGTTCTTGGAATATGGCAAGTGCGTTTAGCCTGGGGATACAACTTGCGGCCAATGTAGACGTCTTCTTATCATTGAGTTTGTCATAGTGCTTCATCCGACAGCCATCCTGCCGCCCCCCCTAACCCATCCACAGGTACGCTATTACCTACCAGGCTATCGACCCTCTTCGCACGCTAATAAATACGTGGTGACTAGGCAACGCCGCAGAAACATCGCCGAAGCGTGGCCACCCTCAATACAAAGCAATCAGCCCAAGCCCTCAAAGAGTCCAACAAGCAGCGGCTTCTTATACCTCATCCTCCTGGCCAGTCACCTTCATGGAACCCGACAACCTCCCTAGACCTTCCGGTTGTCAAGTCAAACAAAAGCCATACAGCGGAGAACACGGCACCAGCTCAATAAGACTTTCTTGCTATTTGGCTTAGCATTACGTTCTGGGCGCCCGCTGCCACCACATGTCTGCAGTTAGGAAAGTCTAACGCAAAATCTGGTACGCCACCGGTATTCAACGCCTTCTTCAACCCAAAAACAAGCACAACCCGATATCATTCTGGATTGCCAAATCGCCCTGTGCCGCGATACCACATGCCTCCATTCCCCAAATCGCCCACCCAGCTGGCAATTTACGATATCCGTTTCCGCTTCAACAATGCCTCAAGAAGCGTCGCATATCTTTCAGCGAACACACTCACCAAAGCCATGGGAATTCTAATAATGATCAGCAGTAGCCTCCGATGCCAACGCGTTTGTGTATCTGGACGCGGTCTCGAATGGCGCGTCCCCATCAATCAAGCTTTTTCCCATGATTGGGCTTGTTATCAGGGTCTTGTCGGTGAGGTGGTTGCTATGGCAATGCTCATATGTTTTCGCTGTTCGGATGATATTGAAAAAAACGAGGCGTAAGATCTTCGCGGACCCCGTACGCCATGGTGGTGGCAAGTTAAAAGTGGCCAGACCATATCTTCATCGGATTCCTCAAGAAAGACTTCTGTCGCGGTTGGAAGTGCAGGATCTGTCTCCCATGATTGGTGTCTTTGTGAATAACGTCGTAGGCCTACATGGTGATATCAAGATGAGGCTCATACCATATCATCACGCATGCCGATCCTCCACACAAACTTCCTCCCCCGATAGGCGCAAAGTGAGGGCCCAAATAACATGAAAAAGTCAATTGGCACATCTGGACCGTCCACATGGCGTCTCCGCAGCTCATGTGGAAGCCACCTACCGAGAATTTCGCTGTCTTATCCTTTCTTTGCCACCGATGCTATCTGAGTGGCTGCCCTGGATCTGCTGGCTTGGCTCCCCAATACTGGGCGTGGGGAAAGTCAATGAGGAAGCAGCGCGTTGGGCGTATGCATCACCTGCTCCAGATCTTATGATATAGGAGGATCGTTGCTGCTTCAGTGATAGGAACAAGGAGGGCAGGTCGCCTTGGGCGGAGAAAGGAGGTCTAGAGTACAATTGAGCGTGTCTATGTTTTGATAGTGGTTCATCGCCACCTCACTGTCTTCATGTTTCTTTAGAAGAAGGGGAGAGCGTGATATCTTAAACTTTCCCCCTTCAAAAAAACCAAGAGATCCACCGCAGTTATACTTCCTTCACCGCTCCATTGACATCTTATCATGTATCGCCACCATATGCCATCATATGTCCACATCAAGCCCCATCCCATCCAAAATCCACGGCTCCACACTCCTAGCTCCCATGAAAACTCTAATCACAATTCCCATATATGCAGCCCATTCCCCCGCCCTCTTTCTGTCTCCTCAGGTACGTCGTTTCCTCCCTGATTGTTTTTGTTCAGATCTGCAAAGATCTGTCCAGCTTACAGTCAGTACTCACCTTCACAGCTTCYTACAGTTTGTTAGGTAGGCTTGTTAGCTTTATAGTTAGCAATGTCTGCCGCTGCTTCTGTAGTAGCTGCTGTTGTTCTTGGTGGTGGTGTGATGAGGGGATCTAGGATCCCGGTGAGGTGTGGTGGTGGTGTTGGTGGTGGTGTTGAGCGTGGTGGTGTTGTTGTTGTTGGTGSTGGTTTGWGGGGATCRAGGATCCCGGTGGTGAAGGGGGGGTCAAGTGTACGGTACGAGACCAGCAAGTCTCTCAAGGCCGGTTTGGGATCGAGGATCCCGGTTAKGAAGGGGTCGAGTGTGCGGTATGTCATGATCATCACTYCTTCTCCCAGCATGCCTCCTCGCAAGCACATCATCCTCTCCTGCCCTYTCTCCCCCTCYCTCTCTCTCTGCCCGCYGCCATGTTCATGAGAGACTCATGCTGACCATCATCGTCGCCCCCMACACAGGCTGAGCATTATTGAATGTCTCGTGAAGGCCGTGGTGAAGAAGGATACGCGGGTGCGGTATGTGATGATGATACTACTCCTGCAYCAGTCCGAGCATTACCTCCATTACTCCTCCCACTGTCTATCTTGCTTGTGAAACMCAATGCTGACGTTCGTGTGCSATGYAGGTACAGGATCACAGAATCCAAGGCCGCGGGCGTGGGATCGAGAATCCCGGTTAGGAAGGGGTTGGGGGTGCAGTATGTGATTCATTCATCCAGAGCCTGTCCCTGCACAGCACCTTCTCCCTCCCGTCTCTCTCACTGTTGACGATGCTTGTGACATACWTGCTAAYKTCGRTGTACWACGCAGRYACAGGATCATTGAATCCAAGGCTGCGGTAACGGAGTCGAGGACTCCAGTTACRAAGGGGTTGGGTGGGCAGTACGTGATTGATCTCCCCACAGCMTTYTCAAGCACGAGACATCTCTCCCTTCCTACCTTTGATTATGATTGTGACATACATGCTGACGTTTGTGTACTACGCAGGCACAGGATCATTGAATCCAAGGCTGCGGGATCGGGGTCGAGGACCCCAGGTGCGAGGGCTTCAAAAGAGCGGTAAGTGCTTGATCCACTCGCTGTCCTTCCCAGCACAGCACCTCACTCCTCCCATTGCACCGTCGATCTTGTTCATGTGAGCTTCATGCTGACGGTCTCCTCTTTTTGCCATGACAGATCACAGATCGCCACAGCTGCAACACCTGCTCCTGTCAAGCAGAGCAGGGTCAAGATGACGGCTTGCCCAGCCGTCCCAGCTGTTAAGAAGACCCTCGCAGCAGAGAGGATTGAGGCACGGAGGGTGCAGGTGGGGAAGAAGATGTGGTGGGCGCCGGCATTGAGTAAGTGATTCTTTGTGCCTTCATTTKSTTTTYTTTTTCTGTTTGTCTTAAGAATGTTTCWACTCTGKACGATGGCACGTTTCGTSGTCTTCTTCCTTATCATCAACATCATTGTCATCTTCTTCATCTTCATCTTCATCCTTTTCRTCAAGAGCYTCCACCGCAAAGRATTATCTCTTTTGGCCCAAGAATGTCGTTCAGACCGTTGTCATATCTGTTTAATATGAACGTTACCATTATAAAAGAATGGAGGCTATGGAATCTTACGGGCCTTCATTGGCAGCCATATGCATTTCATGTGGAAACGTCTGTTCAGCAATGTTAGCCTATGCTGACCTTATCTTTTCAATACAGGGCGTGCGGCAAAACGCGGCAAGACAGTCAAAGTCAAGCCAGATGCAGCAGATTCATCATCAGAATCTGCAGCGTCAAGTGATGAAGAGGGCACTGCCACAGACAAGTCCGACACCTCAGAACTGTCATCAGAGTTCTTCGAGGTGCAAGGTGGCAGCTTCATCACTACTGTCAAGCCTGATGCCGCACAGCCGACAATGCCGGTTGCCGGGGTGGAGTGGTGGGAGGAGGTGGATGAGGAGGGTTYGTATCCCATCCACAATTCTCATTGCTCTGGCTAATGATTCTCGTGTGCAGGGAGGGAGCAGCTGACTTACAAGTCAGTCTGGAATGAGGAGAGGGGGGAGTGGGAGGATGAGGYTAGGTGTTACACCTAYAGAGGGGGTGTGTTGTATAGTGGCTGGGGTGAGTCTTGCCTCGGCACTTGTTTGGCAGCATTTGAAGACTGACGTTTCTTTCATAAAGGGTGTGATGCGCGGGAGTGGAGAAGCACCCCGGCAGAGGATGGTGAGGTGGTGAAGGAGAAGAAGGGGAAGAGTGTACGCTTTGCGTACAATGAGGAGACAGGGGGGGCGGTGACAGATAGTCGTGTTASTGTTAGATGGATAGAGGAGTTGTGGGGTGCAGCGGGGGCAGGGGAGGAGAATTGGGCACAGAAGGAGTGTGGGTGCTCGCAAGGTAAGTGCAGGTGTGAGAGGGAGGAGTGGGAGTTTGAGATGAAGGAGAAGGCAGATGCGGAGTGGGAGGTGAGGAGGGAGATGATACAGCAGTTGATGCWGGAGAGGATAGAGGMAGAGTATRGAGGAGAGGAGGTGACGGAGGAGTTGGCAGCAGAGAAGGAGGCGGTGGAGGAGGTGGTTGAGGAGGTGGTTGAGGAGGTGGAGAGGCTGAGCATCAACGAGGGGGATGMAGGGGAGGAGGRGGATGGGGGAGGGGAGCAGCAGAAGCCAGCAGATGACTTAGATAGAGTCTTTGCAGAGTTTATGGCTGGCAAGTTTGCAGATGAGAGTGATGATGAGGATGAGGGATATGCAGGGGAGGATGCAGGGGGAGGTGAGAGTGATGAGGAGTCAGAGTGCGAGATGTTTTAGATGAAGAGGAGGAGACCAACTGCCCCTGGTCTATAATG
>MSTJ01000027.1:0-90521 GCA_001956345.1 Ramalina peruviana
CCAAGAACCACCAGATATTCGTAATAAAGTATAATAGGAACGGCCTAACGGATACATCTCGGATATAGCGGGATTTGTAGAGCTTAGTCAGCTCTATAACTTTTATATATAAACCTAATAAATCTGTAAATAAAAAAGGGTCCATATGATTTGATTAAAAATTTAAATCATCTGGACCAGTAGCCCTATAGGATTTTGGTGGCCCTCAAATCATCTGGACCCCAGATGAGTTGATACTAATAGATAGATTTTACTTTACATCCCCTGCGCCTCCCTTAGATCGGACAAACTCGGCAAGCATATCGATTCCGATTTCGGCTCGTAGAGACCGTAGAGACCAATTTGCGAACACTGGTTGCATGGAGTATCATAAGCTTCTGGTTCTACAGAGACATTCGTTAGCTTCCCGTCAAAAAGCGTATCGATAGGAGAAACACCTAGACCTACCGGTGGCAATCGTGGCTTTCGCATAGTCTATAGACTTCCAAAGATGTCAAGTCATAATTGACTCAAAGTCCACTTATTGCCGAGAAGACTGAAGGCTTATTGTCAAAGTCGAGAGATGGGCGTCAGCACTGACCACATAGAAGAGCTTGGTCTTTTCTTGTGCTCTTTGGCTAGAGCTTTGTGTATTGGGTAATCGGGATCTCGAAAGTGGCAGCTTGCATCGCATTTGTCCTTTAGTATAAAGCGGCAATATATATTGTTGAGTATATTGGCTTGCTCAATTCGAACATATCTATGCGCTGTCAAAGATATCTGTCCAACTTCGCTCTCGTTATAGCTGGTGTCACACTCGTTGCGCTACCATTTCCATCCACATCAAAAACGAATAGATCCAAGCTCACCCCTCCATAAATTTCAGTATCCACTTCCCCCCAATTTTCAGCCCAAAGAAATTGTTTCATGAATGGTCCAAGCCCCTCCAAGCTCTTGAGCGACGAGTTGCCATAGGTGGCGCGGAAAGCCCACTGGCCAGCTTTGTCTGCCGATGCACTGCGCAAGTCTGTTGGAAATAAGCTGAGCTCGTATGTAATGTCTGCAGCACTCAGCCAGGAGAACATATCAGTGCCGTTGCTGACCCAAGACTTGAGTATAAGGCCAGGTCCGTAGGAGGTATTGACCGCTAACTCGACAGAAGAGTTCAAGCCAGGTATTTTGGATCTATAGGTGCCAGCGAAATACTGCGAGGCTTCGGTAGCAGCTTGGGCTTCAAGAGCGGGGAGCACGATTGACGTTAGTGCATCTGCCACGGCAGCGCTGGCTAGGTAGGCCTCTAGGACACCGGTGATGAGGATGCTGAAGCCGGCACCGTGGTCTGGTGACAGGATAAGAAAGGAATCATAGCCTCTGCCGCCACCAGCTTTGGCATAGAGATCGTTGGTGCGACCTGTCACTGGTTGCGTAATACGGTAGATCTCCCACGGTCGTCCGACCGAGAGCTCAAGCGAGCTCGTGTGCGTTATGGGCTTCAACCATTTTCGCGTCTCTTCAGCGGGCAGCAACGTCGAATTGAGGATGGCGATACCGAATTTGGCGAGATCGTTGACGGAGGAATAGAGTCCGCCCTCGGCAATGTCAGTGGTATCGGTGGACGCATCACTCAGGCCACCAGGTAAAATAACATGGCTTCTGTTTTTTGTCGCTGAGGGGCCAGTGGACGTAAGACTCAAGGGATCCAGCATATTTTTCTGAAGCCCTGCAACAAATGTTTGATTGGTGATATTTGTCAAAGCCAGAGACAGTAGGACGAATGCTGTATTGGAGTAGATTGGGGTCGACCACGGCAGGAAGATGGGAGCCCTCTTAGTCACTGTTTCGAAATAAGGAGTCCCCGTGCATGAGATGTCAGTGGCGTTGTTGTACGGGAAACAAGGGTCAATGCTGCTAGGATCAGAGATGTTGAGTGGGGGCAATCCTTCCGCGGAGACGTCCAATCCTTGTTCGAATAGTACATCACCTCCTTCAATCGATATGTCCCGAGGTATACCAGCAAGCTGTCCAGCTAACGCTCCGAGTGTGACGCCCGTCCAGTCTACAACATTGAGTGGATCTGGCGTTGTCTTCTTGGCAAAATCGGCGAGATATGGTATGAACTCGGTGATCGAGCGATCCCAGTATACGCTTCCGATCTCAATCAGTGCCAGATAGACGGTGAAGACCTTGCTGATGCTATCTACACGATAGATGCTATCTCCATTTGCTTCTGTTGCTCCAGTGGTTGAATTCTTGACATCTGGCGCAGTATGATGATATTGTAGCATCTCCGCAGCTCCGGGATCGTACATTGAGAATGCTCCAACTGAAAATGTAAAGCTTCCGAATTCAGGTACCAGGCCCTCGATTGGATCTTTCGAGGCGGTCCACGATTCCAAAGTATCCGCGAATTCGGCCCATGCCTTCGATACAAGGCTGGTGGTGGAGGTCAAGTCCGTTGGTGGTGGATAGGCCGGCCCAAGGAGAGGTGCAGGAGCAATCGCCACGGTAGTGATTGCGTTCTGCAGTGCGAAGCCAAAGCAGAGTAGCGAGGGATGCATCCTGTCGTGAGCGGTAGGATGTCGCCAGAAAAATTGGTGTGCAAGTCAGGCTACCAGTAAGGAACTATCAAGTCTGGTCGTAGAAACCGAGCTTGAAGTATAAGGGAAGATGATTGAAGACGCGGCGTCTTCAGCAGAACATATATATTAAATCAAGGGATAAGGAAGTCACATAAGGTATGATATGCAGTGGAGACTCATCCCTGGATTATCAATTTGAGGCATTTCGCCATTTCTGTCCAATAACAGCGTTCTCGCACTCCGCAAGCCGGAGTCAGAGCGGTCTCATTACACGGACTTGTGTGATATCTCAAAAGGCGGTCAAACGGCAGAATTTTCGAACTCCATTGGGCGTAGTCGCTAAGCGGGAATAAGCGAATCATATACGTGACCAAAATTCCCAAAACAGCCAATCATTTCTTTGGATCCAGATCAGCACTAAGTAAGGCGGAACGCAGAGGATAGCAAAGTAAATGGACGATGGGAGATACAGAAATCTTCCTCGAATTGGTCAACAGGGAATACAGTCACCTTTGAACTTAGTAGCACCGTTGCTCGAGGTTCTCACCATCTCTGCAGACACAAACGTTAAGCAGAGCTGCATCATCGCATCGAACAGCGTGCGCGTATGACTGACAGCTTTCAGAAACTTCACCCTCTGTTCTTTGGAGACATTTCTGATTATCTCATCATACAGGCGGGGAGGTGTCCCTTGAAGGACATGAAGGTCGTGTACGCACGGAGATTCATTGGATCGATTCATGCCAAGTTTCCTTCATTGAACCAACGATCGCACTTCGTCACTTTATCGCGCTCTCCCACAGGAACGGGCAAAGCAACACATATCCAATCATCGGTACGCCACATGCCGACGTGCCATTCGTGACCTTTTCGCATTTCCTCCATGACTTCTTCGGGCATCCAGACTTTTGCCTTATTGTGATCAGAATCGAAAATGAACGTCGTAAATACTCTGAGGCCGCTTTCACGTAAAAGACCGTACTTTTTGGCGGATGAACCCAAGGATGCCCCTCTTGATTCTGGGTGCATAGCGGGGCGGACTGAAGGCGGACCAAGCCAGTCTGAATATCCAACCGCATCCTCCATGAGCTTTTCGTTGAAGAATACCAAGATATTCACCGGCATATCAGCTTGACCGACGTATAATGGTTCCAGATGAATTCTGTACTCGTAGATACAACTTGGCTTGGGCTTGACGGTGCTCGCAATACTAAAAGGCAGGTTTAGTTCGAAGAGTATGACCAATGTCGACATATCGTACACAAATGGTGCTGTGGATAATTTTTTCATCGGGCTTTCCCTCTGGCTTTCTTCGATCGTCAACGGACTCGACTGCGGTGGTCGAGCAGAGGTTATGATATTGTTCTCTAGGATCTGCTCAGTGACTTCGGAAAGCCAGTGTGATGGGTATCCCACCTCGTGCAGCATAACAAGTACACGAAAGAAAATGGTCAGATTAAGCGGAGAGTTAATCACGCTGTGATTCCAATCCTGTTCTGACCGGTCGACTGGCAACACAATCTTGAAAAAGAGCGCAAACAGCCATTTTTGAATGAAAGCCCGAGGATGCAGAAATTCGAGATCATGGGGTTTCTTGTCAGTCCGCCGCCATTGGAAGTAGTCGGCGAGTACGTTCGAGGCATCGCCAGTGACGTCCACGGTCGCGAGATCCCGGGTACAAAGGGTCTTCAAGTCAACTTCACGGAGCTCATCGGGACTTAAGTCTAGAACAGAGCCTATTCCAGACTTCTCCAACATCTCTACTATACTGGCATTCCCCAGGACGATGTCTGGAGCCTTTCGCAAAAGATCCGACAACTGCTTAAAGCACTTGTCATTGACTCGTTCGCGCTCCGTTTCCACGCGAGTGACATTCATGAGCTTGCAAATGACATCGTCCTCGCTCACCAGTAGATACTCGTTATAGAATTGGGGAAGATCCGCCCATACAGGTGTATTCCGCAGACAGGTTGAGGTTATTGTCGAGTTCAATGTTGTCTTGGTCAAAGGTATAGCAAATACGAAAGAAGTCAAAGGACCACCAATATAGTCCCTGGCTAGAGTCAGCTTATACCCTTCAATCAGCAGGCATATCTTCTCATACTCACGGGATGTTGCTCATATGTATGCGATCATAGAGGCTTGGGAATTCAGGCTCGCGCTCGGACACGTTGAAACGAATAGATTCAAGGATTCTGCTAATCTCTCCGTGCATGATCTCAATTTGAAACCGTCCTTTCAGTTTCTTGAGCGAGATAGCGACATGTACAAAAAAGTGCGATACGAGATCGAACAAGGTGGATTTGGATCTCGGCTCTTGAAGGCCGGTCAGCGCGTACAAAGCTTCCGACAGCTCGAAAGGGTCAATGGCTAGTGGTCCCTCCAGTCTCTGCTGCTTCATACTCGTCGGTCGCCATTCGGGGTCCAGGATGGTAACATTTGGTTTCCATGTTTTAAGGATGTATGCGCTGGCCCCTTTCCAAGTTTCATCTTTGCTGGTAGAGAGGGGCAAGTGTGGCTCTTGCCATTGTGAAAGCGCAATGGGCGGCCAGTGAGCACCAGTCAGTTTAAAATACTTGATTTCTTGCTCACAGCCCCTGCGCGGCTTTGGTCTACCAGCTCGGCCAATATAATCATTGTTAGACCAGTGATAATGTTTGATCACCGCTTGCGTCATATCATGTGACGTATATTGAGCGGGCATCTCACCCTTCCATTCCTGAAGCGATTCCAATAAAGGAGGCTTGTCGCGTTCATATACATGGACCCAGTCGAGGTTGGAAGTTCCTGAGCGAAGCCACTGTATCACTTGCTGGATTGTGGCTTGAATTTTAATGGCAACATATGGAGGCACGACTACTCCTGCATAGAGGAAGAAGATTGTTGTTAGGGTTTGCGTTCGTTGGTCCTGTAGTGTCTCATCCAGGCTCATCAACTCATCTAGAAGCTGGAATACTAGAAGGTCGCGAGCTAGTGCTGCTGCTTTGATGTCGTTGATGGTACAGTGATACTTTCGCTTGCGTTGTTTCTTCTTACCCTTCTCTAGCTGGTCGATCCTCAAGATCGTGGCGTAGAGGTTTCGGGCGTCTCCTATACCGCCGAAGAAAAAGGACAGCGAGGTATTATGCTTATCCATCAGAATTGCATCAATTTGGGGGCAAGCTTCATCATGACCCATGACGTAGTACTCTGTGGCAGGAAAGATGGTTGGTAGGTACCGAGGTAATTGTAAGACGACCTTGCTCCGGCTTTCCTGTCTTTGATCGCTATCGAGGGATAACACGGATTTGTCCTGACGGCAAGCCTCATGGAGGCGTTCCAGGCCTGGAAGAATTGAAATCATGCTCAGTACTTCCTTCGCCCCTTCAACATCCTTGAGTTGGAGGTGCGACTTGGCCAGTCGGGTAGCAAGCTTTTGGTATATGCGTTCTCGGTCCGCTCCAGAAAGATCCAGGGTTTGATGAATCTCTTTGACGCACTCGTTATATCTCCCAATCTCGTAATACACTGCAGACAGATTTGAGTGAGGCGAAGGATCTTGAGGATCCTCAGCCACTGCTTGCTGGTAATATTCCGTGGCTGGTAGACATGATCAGCCAGGGTTTTATGTCAAAGCTCACAAAGACACACCTTCGCGCATTCGCCCCGCTTTGTAGGACTCGTTTCCAAGTTGCCTCAACAGTCCACATTTGCCTGGCTTGGCCATGGTAGCTTCGTTGGTGGCCATTCGCTCCTGCTATATCCCTAACGCTCCTCCCGCCAGAGAATGCAGCTCACTACACGCAATCGTCCCATCGGATTTCTCAGCCTGAAACATGTAGAATGCTGGTCCCCTGCATGAGGGTACTGTCTGAGGAGATAAGAGCCGCTAACAAAATCATGGTTAGCCTACCACGAGCACGACGCGTGGTCGGGCGCGTGTAAAAAGATTTTCCAGGATGACGTCACATCTTTGGTGTTGCGTGGAAACAGATTGGGACCGAGGGACAGAGCTCAGGAGTCAGGAAGAAACCTTGCAGAATAAGCTCGTGAAGAGGTTTTCTAAGCGAACTCTGTCGTTAGCTGCGCATTGAGGTCTTAGGCCCAATCAGCTGCCGGTGTTGCAGCCGTTAATGTCTTCCGCCTTTCAACAACGTCATCACGAGCGGGGATGCAATAATCTTTGCCTGTCTCTACCCCAATACTATTATGACAGAAACCATTCCTACAATATTCCTGTGCACTTCGATCAATCTTGCGCCATGTCTCCTGCAAAAGCGCCGGTGGCTTTTGCTGGCCTAGGGGCGATGGGCTTCGGGATGGCTTCCCATCTTGTGAAGTCTGGATTCTCAGTGATCGCATACGATATCTATGCTCCTTCGATTGATAAGCTTGTCGCTGTGGGAGGAATAGCAGCGGCAACGCCCCGGGCTGCTGTGAGAGACGTCGACTTTCTGGTCTGCATGGTCCCTAAAATCGATGATGCGATGGATCTTCTCTTCGATCCTGCATCTGGAGCCGCGACTTCAATGCGCAGGAATGCGTCTCTACTGATGACTTCAACTGTGGCGCCAGCTGATGTTGCCATGCTTTTGTCCCGTCTGAAGGAGGCAGAAAGGTCAGACATCCATCTGCTTGATTGCCCTGTGTCCGGTGGCGCTGGACGAGCGGCAAATGGCACACTGTCCATCTTTGCTTCCGGCGATGATGCGCACCTTGACACTGCACATCCAATCCTCGAATGCATGAGCAGCAAGCTCTACAGGGTCCCCGGTGGTCTTGGCGGGGGATCAAAAGCAAAGTTGATCCATCAGATCTTTGCTGGGGTCAACATTGCAATGGCCTCCGAAGCCATGGGTCTTGCGGCAATGGCCGGTTTGAATACTAAACAAGCCTTTGACAAGTTGAGCGAGGGCGACGGGAGCAGCTGGATGTTCTGTAACCGGGCTCCACACATGCTTGACCCATCCTTACCTCCGTATTCGGCCATCGCAATTATCAAGAAGGATGTAGCCATCATCACAAAAACGATCCGTGAATATAATTTCAGGCTGCCGTTACTAGAAAGATCAGAAGAGCTGTATCAGGACTGCAGTGCATTAGGATGGGAGAGAGAAGACGACTGCGCGGTTGTGAGGTTGTATATGCCTGGCCAGCCAAACCTTGTTGCAGAACATGCCAAGTCATGGAAAGGTCATGATCAGTCTCGGATGAGTATCGACGATATTGAAAGCCTGATGATGGGCGTACATCTGGTTGTCATTAACGAGGCAATGCGCTTTTGCGAGAGGCTTGGAATCGACACTGAGCTTATGTTCGATATCGTCAGTAACGCTGCGGGATCAAGCGCAGTTTTTGTAAAACATTTCCAGCCAATGCAGAAAGATGCGTGGATGTTTAGATCGGTCCCAGGGGTGTCTGACCTGCGGGACAGAGTTGTAGGTTTATCTCATTGCCATCACTAACGCTTGACTGACATGCCCTAGGTTTCCGCGTGTGCGAAGGCTTCTGATCTCGGCTACAGAACGGATCTGTCATCAGTTGCGCGGCGAACGATTCAAGACCAACTAAGTTGATCGGGGACCCCTGTTGTCTTCTTGCAAGAAGCTATTCCGGTCCTTAGAGACTCGTCGGTCATCAAGAACTAACGCTCGAACGCGAGCTCAAGTAGGGAGACAAGCTTCACACAGCTGCTGTGAATGAACTGAATTGTATGCCTCAGTATCACGTCTTCGTCCCCGTCCCGAGTTCCACCGTCCGCAAGTCCTCAAGCAGGGGCAGAGGCTCAAGTGTGCTGAAACAGATGGCCAGCTCTCACCTCACAATGCAGATCTCTCCATTGATTTTACCGGCAGTCGAAGGATTTCAAAACAGAATTGAGTCCTCACAAGAACCCAAATTCTGCATATCTCAAGGCAGCAGACCTGCCAAATGATCTTTCAAATCCTTTGAAGTATACTCAGCAACCTCGCCATTATAGGAGCGGAAGATATTGAAGGTGCCTTTCTTCCGACTTGTCGGGTATCGCCCAGGCACTGCCGCTCCATTTAATCCTGGCAATCTTGGCGAGTTATATGTCGGTCACACATATGCAAAATTTAGGAGCATGCGGTACCCTGGATGGCCAGCAGTCAGGGAGACTTAAAAAAGGCACGCTACTCTTTTGCAGGAAGTCAATGTACCTATCAAGTTGTCTCCAATTGGAAGATATCTCTTTCGAGCTAAGACACCGCCAGCATTCATACGTCCTTTTGCATTCGACCAATCAAATATTCTCCTTTGACTCGCGCATATCGCGTCTTATGTCTCGGTAACATCCTTAAGGCGCGGGTATCTTCGATACTATCAGCCAGTATCCTTGACCTCTTTGTCGTTCTCGCCTGGAGGGACCGACAAATCAAAAACAAATCAAGCATTACCTGACATTCGTAGTCGCCACCGATAGCCACCATGTTCATAGGCACACATCTCCTCTTACTCATTTTCTGCCAGAAGTTATCTCCTAAAGCCTTCCCAGTGGGTGGTGCTGTCACTGGAAGTCCAGCATCTACAACCAATACTACAATTTCGGAGGAGGATACAAGATACCCTCCTCAGGGCCTGTAAGTTCTGCACAAAACCCGGCGCCTTGGTGACCCCGTTCACAGAACCCTTCTCACGCGACCTGACCGAATTCAGACCCTTTGGACCGTCTCCCCCAAACCCATTGAGGCTCCTGTATACCTCCTGGAAGCCTCCTGCAACAAACAAAGACGTGCCGGTCTTTCTGCTTGGAGATTGCGTGGATATTGGGATCTGGAAACTCGACAGCCTCATTGCCAGCCGCGGTGGTGACACTCAGATAAGAGTCTTCTCCGATGAAGGGGTCTTCACGTGCCAGAGCATGTTCCAGAAACTTGCCATCAAGTTCTATCCACAGCTGCGAGAACCGACCTATCAGCAGGTGAAGTGGATTTTACAGGCGATGAAGCAGGCCTCCCTGGATCAAACGCACAGCTTCCACCAGGAGGCGATCATATTCGCCTCAGACACCCGAGCAACTACAAGACCGTCAGAAAGATACTTGCCGGTGTCGAGGATTGAGATGACCTTGTCGTTTGGAATGGCGCAGTCGGTGGCAGTAACCTGAAGGATGATGATCTATCATTGATCTTGGCACATATCCCGTTTGTCATAGTGTGTCGTAATCTCTTACTTTTCACCTTACAACTTCAGATATCTATCAAATGGCGGTCCCATAAGTTGGAGGTTGATGCTCCATCAGCAACACTCCTTCAACCATGGAGATGTCTCACGCACCGTCAAGTTTAATTTGTAGCTTTGAAACATGCCAGGTTCTAAGCCGTTGTTGTACGTGGAAGGCAACGATCTTTCTTACGTGAAAATAGCGCAATGGCCTCTGTCTTTGCATCGCAGAAGGAATAAATTCGAAAACTATTCGTTTCATTGAGCATAAGCTACTATGGTCAGTATGTCATGCATGTCACGCACAGACGTTAATGGGTTGCTCTTGATATCTCTTGCTGCTCCGTCGCTGGCTTGATGAGGCCATTTTTGCGGGGTGCTGCGATCACATCTCATACTTGACCCTTCCGATTGTTGCTTTGACACCTCCACATCGCGGGCAAAATGGAAGAGGAGACTATTTTTACCGGCTCCAGCAAAGGAGAGCCCTGCCTCAAGGCTTCCTTGCGACTGTCTTGAGATTGAGTGTCCGCAGTCAGACGTCCGGTTGCCTTCTCTCCCACCTGACATATGCCGGCTCCATTGGCCGCGCAAACAGGGACTAGAAGATAAATGAGCGACGAACGGTAAGTGAATATTGGATCGACTTACAGAGTAGTCTGTCGGAACGACGCCTTTGGAGCCTTCGACGTTTGTGAACTTGAAATTGCGGACCATGAGGGTCACGATGATCGTCAACTGGAGATAAGCAAAGCTCTCACCAATGCATCGATGCCTGCCAGCGCCAAAGGGAAGGTAAGTACTATCGGCACCTGTTGACACTAGACCATAGCCATAGTCCATCTTCTCCTTCTCCTGGTCCTTGGGGTCTGCTATGAGCTCCCATCGATGAGGATCCCATTTGGCTGCCTCGGGGAAGTATATATCACTCTTGCCCATTGTGGCTGGGGCGGCGAGAAGGACATGGGAAGGGGGCACGATCCACCCTGTGCCCTCTATCGGCAGTGGTTTCTTCACTTTTCGCATGATCGAGTGAATCGGAGGGTGCAGTCGAAGTGTCTCCCGTATGACATTCATTGCCATCGGCAGGTTTTGGAGGTCATCGTAGGTCATTGGCTTCGACGCGTTGCTTCCTAGGACGCGTTGTTGCTCTTCGTACAGCTCGTCCATGATCTTCGGCTCGTTCGCAAGATGCAGCATGATCCAGGAACTGGTGACAGATGAAGAATGTTGTCCAGCCATCAGAAGCGCAATCATCATGCCTGCGGCTTGAGAGTCCGACACAGGGGTCCCATCCTTGTAAGTGCTCTCCATCATCGTCCACAGCACGTCTTCACTGTCTCTCGCCTTGCTGCTCGAGCGACGGGATCTTATGATATCGGAATACACCTGTGTCATCTTCTTCTGGGCCAAGTCTCGTCTGTGATTCTGAGGCAAGGGGAACCAGGGCAGCATAAAATTGATTGGTTGGAAACCGTCGTCCAGATCATGGTAGAGCTTGGCAAATGTTGTGTCCAGTTTTTGGCGGACTTCCTTGCCTTGCAACGATCGCGAAGCCGTAAAGATAGTAATCTGGGCCATGACTGGAGGCAGCTGGACTACTCCGCTGGAGCCTTTGAATGGGGAAGCTTTCTTGATGAAACTTCGGATCTCGTCCTCCATGAGAGGGACGTATGTTCGCAGAGCGCTGGTCGCAAGCCCGTATTTGATGAACTAGAGATTGTTAGGAGCGAGTCCGAAAAGGAGTCAAATGGGATTCTCACCTTTTTCTGTTCCATGAATTTGGCGTTTGGTACGTCATAGACGACATCTTTGCCAAACACCGGCGTCGTGAGGACGGAATATATCTCTTCAGCGTTGACGTCTTTCAGGGCGCCATTCAGAATGAATTGATTTCCCTTCGATCCCAAGTAAACCGTAACTTTCCTTCCGAGCAGAATGAATGTGAACACGTCTCCATACTTGAGGACACGTTTTAGCACAAACCCTGGATCCCTGGCCTGGGAGGGTGGGTAGTTCTCCATACCTGTGCTTGACATCTGAAGAAGAAATTGAAAGGATCGATGCCATATGAAACAGTACTGCCAATAATCGGCAGCCAGTGAAACACGACTGGAGGTTCATTCTGCTTCTTCAGGAAAAGCTGTTGAAAGACGTTTGTAAAGATGCTCAGCACAACGAAAGACGTGCAAGCAAGAATGCCGTTCATGAGATATTGCGACACCATGTTGGCTACGCTGGGATGTTCATGAAAGATTGCCGGTCTTTACTCTATATCTCTCGGGAGAGCTATCGCTGTGGCGTGTCGCAGAATAGCCCAGCAGCAGAGAAAACTTCGGTGCCCAGCGACGACAAACAACCTGAAACCGCTAAAAAGTGACGTATGCAGCTCCACGATTTTGTGCAGCCTGCAGGCTGCAATGCGACATTTAGATTATTAATTCTTGCAGAAGGCACAGCCGAGAGATTTCACTAGCCTTGCATGATCGCCACTTGCATGCATTGTGGCACAGGTCGTATTTACAGACCAAGATCGATACAGAGCTACAACGATTCCTCCAAAAAAAAAGACGATTTGGGCCCAGATGCAGAGCTTCCGCATGACTCAGTGTCATCTGCATCAGCCTTGCATATCCCAGCAAGTACGGGAAAAACACGTGTCTTCTTTTCTCGAGATCTCTGCTCCGCGATCAGTTCGACGATCATTCATTGCCACCACCATATTCATAAGCCGTCACCCAGGAGTGGGGTGAGGAATTTGTCCGACCGCAACTCTAGTACAGGCTGCAAATGGGGCGTAGCTACAAAGCACACCGTGCGACGTACGACATGCATTGCAGATCGTCTGAGGGGCATGAGTGGCAATCCTCGCAGGCTGCTTGTGCCTTTTTTTTGTCAGGCACTGGTTCCCGAACAACGCGCACATGAAACCTGCTCTGCATAGCTTGCGCCACCATATGCCTCTTCGGTCAAAGTTGTATCCATTCAAGGCTCTCTGCCTCTGCCTGGACGGAACTGTTCTCGTGGGGTGCGCTCGCAATCCTACAATTGAGGGCTGATTCGTCATGCTTCATTCAACATGAAAATCTGACGACATCGCCCTGTACCTTGCTCACGATTTTCAGCACAACATGGGAAGGTAAGTGTGCAGAGATTTTCATTGAGGGTCACAATCATACACTTTTGAAATATGGAGTAGGCTATCACTCAGTGGAACAGCAGTGCATCAGGCTAGACTCTCCGAACCGTCTTCAAAGCAAGAACAACGACACTAGACCTAGTAAGAAACAAGTATAAGCACCATCGATGGTCTTTGTGGCCGCCATTCCTGTGATAGCTGGCGTGTAACCACCAGGCTTTGCAATGCCCTGGGAAGCAGAGGGCTTGGGGGTCACCGTAACGTTCGATGCCGGGTGGTAAGTCGGTTGAGCAGACATTACAGGAGTCATGCTGGAGACCGAATTTGTGATCGATGGCGGGGGCTGTGTAGCAGACTGAGGGATGTCGGCGGATATGTTGATGTTCACGGCATTGCAAAGGCTTTCTGTGAAATTGATGGTCTCTAGCAGACAATCAGTGGGTTTCTTTGGTGAGCAGGGGACTCCCACTCTGAAAATCTGTACTGCTGCATGCTTTCTCCACCACAGGAAGCAACGAAGTAATGAAATTCTCGTCATGACAGATGCATTGAATGTCTGTAATCTGACAACCCGTCGACTGAATACTCGTTAAGGCTGCTTGGACCTGTTGAGGTCAGTAAAGAGGGCAATTTCCTTCTTTGAGAACACACGAGACCCGTACAGCGCACTGAGGAACATCGGAGATGCTCTGGGCTTGAGATCGTTGCGAGTACCAAGCGAGCGCTAGGAGCAGAGTCGAAGTGATCATTATGATCATTTGTCCGGGCCTCGATGATCTGTGACCTAAAGAACCTTGTGGCAGAGCGAATGTGTAAAAGTACGCGCAGATGCTTTCAAGGAAGCAACAGCAGACGTTCGCATATATGCGCACCCGCAATGGCTTCAGCAAGGCACAGTACAAACACTAAGACTTTTAAACCATGAGTCCAATGGAATGCATATGGCACGGCAAGGGAAGGTTCTCGGATTACAAACGATTCATTGAATTGTACGATGGAACCGGTGCTCGGTTCATCGGACTTTTTCTAGTTGCAACGGGCGTTTCATTGTTGCCTGCATCACATCGGTTTTTTGGAGGTCCACCAATTGCCATTTCACTTGCTGCTGTTGCAGAGAGCGGGAGAACGCGATAAGGCGTGTTCGCAGCGCGGCGTAGCATGGCGAATGGCATGCGTCTTCTTTCAACCTGCGTCAGCAGCTTCGCCGCACTGCTCTCATCGAATGCCTTAAAATCTTGCGCTTTCCCTTAAAATTGCGGCTTGCCTACCTTTGGTTACATTTGGGGCTCTGCAACGCCGTCTCTGCAAGCCCAGCCGATTCCCCCGATGGGTACGAGGCAAGCCATCATTGTTTGATAGACATGCTTAGAAATCGTTAGGAATCATTGGCAGACATCAGATGATCTTGGGCACGGTATTCAGCGGATTAATCAGCCTGCAGAAGAAGGTTGCAAACATGAAAATTTGCATGGCATCTCTAGAATGTCTGTTGCAAATCGCTGAGTGTTAGCTCGACGCCCTACATTATGGCTGACTAGCGTGATGCATGCGTGACTTCAGGTTTCAGGACATGGAGAAATATCGCATTGACTAACCAGCTGAGTCGTAATGATAGAGCACTCCAGATTCTTGCCTGATGTGGATCTTCTTCCAGAAACTGGTCAACTCCCTTCAGCAATTATCATATCTTTTTAGTTCCTTTTGCTTGCTTTCCGTGCATTTTTAAAACAGGGTTGCCCGTCTTCAAATCTTGAGTGAAGCTTATGCACCAACAGACCCTGTTTGAACCTTACGAAAATGGAATCTAGTCTTCCAACGGGCGACAATTCGACGCTGTTCACTCTCCCAGCCCTCTTTCCCCCATCCGGTGTCACAAGCAACTTCATCCATCCTAAGACTCGCGCCAAAGATCTCATAGTCACGAGCATCATCTGCATTACCTTGATGTTAATCTCGGTCTTCATTCGTTTCTATACAAAGCTCCGCATCAGACACTTGTGGAGCTGGGACGACTGCAAGTTTACACTTTCTCTCAGGCCAAAATTTGACCTTGATAACCTTTTCTAGGGGTTTGTATACCTGCTGCGGTAAGGAGCAAACATTCGCACCATTGCAAACATATTCATTGATGACCGGAAGGTCGGATCGATTGGATTCGCTGCCACGGCGGTCTCAAGTGACTAGAGTCTCTAGATCATCAAGTTACAGCATGCTAATGCGGTTGCGACAGCACTTGGACCAGCCACCGGCCCTCATCAGTGGGAGGTTCCAATTACTGCTTTGACCCCGAGTATGCTTCGAGTGGGTCTCTTGTATCCCCTCGGTTGCCGAGATCGTTGTATCCTAACATTGACATTATCAGCGATGGGTCGTCCTTGACCTTCTTTACTCGCCAACAATCTTCATGGCGAAACTATCTCTTCTTCTGCTCTACCTCAGGATATTCCGGCCCAATGTGAGACTGAGGTGGGGTATATACCTCGTCGTGGCCTTCATTACTCTATCATACACGTCATTCTTTATTGCGTATGCAGTGCTCTCCATTCCAAAACCCGGACAGAGTGGGCTAGCCTCCATAACATCGACGGAAGTAGCCATGGATATTCCATTAGCAATAACGCAAGGAAGCATCAATGTCTTCAGCGACTTCCTTGTCTTATTACTGCCAATTCCAGTGCTTTGGAAGCTACAACAACCTCGGGGAAAAAAGATCGGGATCCTGGCCATTTTTATGACCGGACTTCTGTGAGGCTTTCTCTTTTCCATCAGCCCTTCTTCGGACCTTTACTGAGATACTTCAGAGCTTGTGTTGCAAGCGTGGTCGGCCTGTACTATCGTGCGACTATGACTCGAAACAGCGATGTGACTTGGGAACTGGTCTATGTCTTACTTTGGGTGTTGGTATTTCTTCAATGACAGCAAGTGACGTGTTACTAACCACCACCAGCGTGGTTGAGTTAACCGTAGGAGTCATGTGCAGCTGCTTTCCCAGCTTTCCAGGATTCGTTCGCCATCACCTGCCGCTGCTTAGGTCGATCGCGTCGCTGTTCACTTCCACTCTTCAGGGTCTTCGTCATTCAAGACTTTTCAGGGGCCAAACCAGCTGCGACACGTCGACGAAGCTCGGCACGAAAGACATTCAATTGAGCCTAGGATCAAAGGTCGATGGACAAGGACGTTTCATTACCTCTACAGGGTTGCCGGAAGACAAAAATTCCTCAATCGAGCACACAGAGAATGATCAATTCACGCCTGAACCTCAAATTAACTCTACAGCAACACGCCGAGAGTACTTGGAAGGGGCGGCAGAGGCCCAGCACCACCCGAATCTTGCTAGCTCAACTCGTTGGAGTCGTGCGGCAGACATGCATTCTTCCCTTCCCAATCCTGGTCTCACAGCTTTACCATCGTTCCCAGAAATCGAGCATGGGACTAGTCGTCAGAGGACATGGTGGCCGCATTGGCGATCTCGCGAGCCGACGGATGGCTACTGGAACGTTCTGAGCTTCTTCCGAAGCGACCATGCGTTTCGGTCCACGGGGCGGTCCAAGATGACGACTTTGTCGGTGTAGTCTTCTGTCTTTACGAGACACGTGATTTCTCATATATGTTGGTCATTTCGCTGGTTCATTGGACTTCTTGAATACTCCATTTTCGCGAGTAGGCAATATTTGTCAACACTCATTGGAAAGAAAAATTCTCGGCCGCTCCTTGATTGCTGTAAAGTGTTGTCCCATTACATTGTCCCAAATTTAAAGCCGAGAATTCTCCAATTTTCTCAGCCGCTTATTAACGCTAGCAGTTCTTCAACTCCCTCACATCCTCAGCATGCGTATCGGAATGTCTGAACCAAAAAAAATAAGACTGAAAGATGAATCTCGACTTCAAATCCCTTGACATGATTGCCAGTACGGAGTGTTATTTCGATCTCGGAGCGTTCTCAAAATCCAGACTTTTCAAGATAGATTGCATAGGTGATACTATCCTAATGATCAAAAATCGTGTCTTTCGCAATAGAAAAAGTGAGTGGCACTTTTGAATAGAACATATCATATTGACAGGTCATTGTTTGGTTTGCATATAGACAGAGACGCTCCTCATTCATTGACATACGCAGAGACCCATGCAATGACCACCGTGGCATCACGAATGGATACGAAAGGCTCGAGAATCGCAACCAACCGCGAAATGACAATGTTTAGCGAGACCAAGTAACATACAATGTTTGCACCACCATTCTTTCTTCATACCGAATGTTCACATTCATTCGATCAATCTTTCGCAAGATCTCTACCCTTCTGTATCTTGACTTCTTCTTGCCGCACGTCTTCAATGCGACACCTATGTCATTTTTCAGGCCTAATCTCGTTTTACGGGGCGCCGAGCCCAAAGTTTCATGCACAGCCATTCGCCCGATCAGAAAAGAATGTCCGCAAGTCTGGCTTGGCCGAAGGTTCGAAATCCAGCTCATCTGCATCATTCGGGAATACTCTTGCTAAGAAGTTTCAGCCATGACCGCCAAAGTGTCATCATCAAGAAAGCGCCCAACGATGTCGCATACCACCGCGAGGTCAGCGCTTTGAGTGGATATCTTCGAGGTCACAAGTCATTTCGTCGGCTCATCAATGTAATGCCGGAGAAGCACGTCATGATTTTCGAATACCTTGACGAAAATCTGCATCACGTCCTGCATGACATGCGGGCTAAGAAAAGGCTAGAAGAATCGGAGGTCAAGGGTACAGCAAAAGACTTGCTGCAAGTCCTAGTGCCCTGTGCATGAGAGGGATGTGGCCTATACAGGTACATCATAAGCTTTTCCTTCTATAAAGCACCCTCATTTTCCATGAATTTACTAACCCTCGTGGGTAGATCTCAAGGCGGAGAGAATCGTCGTCAATTTCGATGAGCGCGGTAGCTTTAGCAACATCAAATTGATCTACTTGGGTCATGCCGTTTCAGCCGAGCCTACTGCGGACTTCGCATATGGTGATTGGACAACTCGAACGCCTGAAGCACTGTTTGGGATAACCTAGGTTATTTCGCTATCTTTGTGGCTAGTGAAATTAGGTGAGTTATATTGCTGATGTATTTGCACAGATCATGTGGGCATTCACTCGCGCGAGAGTGTTCGATCCGCCTGGTATCGATCAAGTCGATAAGGCCAACGGGATGATCATGATGACGCTCCAGTCCACCCCGTCACTTAGGAAATGCTCGACAACTTCCGAGAAGCTGATCACAAATTCAGGAGGAAGGGCCCACTATACCGATGGGGTTTTTATGTTTATGCCTAAGGACACTGTGTAATTCCTGAACAGGATAATGAAGCTTGATCCACGCCAGCGGCCATCTGCCCAGGAGGTGTTGGAGGGCCCATGGTTGGCGGATGTGGTAGATTGGAGGGTAGCGTGGGTCAATCTTATAAACACTTATACCCAAAGGTGTGCAATCACCTTTCTGCCCTCACTGTAATGATGCCGCAATTATCTCGGCTTCGATCCTAGACTTCCATCTATATATTCATGCCAGTCTCCCTCTCCCCCTACAATGCAGTGCAAGGTTTGCGTGTGCTCTCCGTCCCGCTTCAAGCAAATCGCAGCGATTTGATAATTGTGACTGTTCAAACTGGCAGCGAATCGGATCAACCGGATGCAAAGTCGTCGGAGCCCGACTCGCCATAACGTCAGCTCTGCCTATCGAGTCCGTTCATGAAAGGAAATGGAACGAGAGCGAGGTGAGGAGCGGAGATTACGAGGAAGACTATGTGATCTTTCCCCAAGAAAACGGGCAGCAATATCACATGTCAGTCCAACGCGTTCGATGCGGCGGCTGTGTGCAGCAGAAGCTCTATAGTGGATCTATCGCAAGCCCCTTCACCAAATAGTTAGATTATAGGATAGCCCAAATTTTGTATGTAATCTGCCTGACAGATTAACACATCCACCATCTCATACCACTATCATCTGACTCCAAGGACCTCGGATGCATGAGTCCATTTTCGGCCCAAGCTGTCAGCACGTCTGTGACCCCTTTGTTCCAACCAAGACCTCCATCCTAGACGGCCATTCCTCTCACTCGCAGGCGGCAAACCATCAGTGATATCATGGTACGCCACAATTGCTGAAAAATTGCCCACATTCCGGTCCCGTTTTATCAAGAATAGCTTGCAAGCCCAGCGTCCAGTGATCATCTTTCACGCACGCCTAAATGGTTCATCAGCACCAGCATTCCAGAACACAAAGTCTGATCCAGTACAAGGAGGAAGAAGCCAAGACTTACAGAACAACCCTGAGGATCCCAGCTGGCGGCCGAGGCGCCGTTGAGAGCCGGCCAACAGGTGGCTTTGCAGGCGTCCGTGGCTTGGGCGACTGCATGCCCTTCCTCGCCATCGGGGGCTTCCTTGCTGATGACGACACAGCTGTTGATGTAGTCTGAGGGATGGCAGCCGTCTTTGGCACCGTCCTATTGCGGTACCCGGGGGATGAGGTGGATATCTTTGGGTTGAGGAAGGGCGGTTGAGAGGTGGGAGAGGATGAGGATGAGGACGGAGGAAAGGGCGGTGGGGCAGAGCATGATGAAGGATGAATGAAGAATTGCTGGGACTTCACGGGATTTAGGGAAGATGGAGATACGACAGCTTCTGTGGGAGTTGTTGAGCGAAAAAGTTGGATGAGCGAATGGATGAGACTGGCTGTTGCTGTACTTATTACGTTACCTTTGTGCGCTCATGTGTGAATAGTCAACCTGCCTCGACGATGGTAAACTCCGCTTGCGTCGAGGGCGGATAATCAGCCGGTCGCGTAGACGCTTGAAACAGAGCTAGTGGAGGACGGGAGGCCATTTTGTATGGGCCACTCACCTGAAGCCGGGTATGCGACATGCTCGCCTAAAGCCTCAAGTTCAGGGGATTTCAGGGAGGCTGCCAAGGTTTGGACGAGCATAACGTAAATCCAGGAAAATTCAACTTCGATGTAGAGAACAAGGAGCTTTCTTGCGTCTGTTGCAATTTGTAAACGATACTTGGGATCGTGCCTCGTCAAGAGTACAGCCCCCGAGAATGGTGCGAATAATGTAACACAACTTTGTCGACCGACGGACCAAATCCAGGGCTGTCAAGGATTTTATATCGGAAGAATTGACCTCAAAATTTTGTAAAGTTATAGATTTTGTCTCATTCGAATTTTGAGACCATCCTATTGCAAATCCTGGACGCAGCTACTCGACCTCTAACGAATGCATGTCAAAATGTTGAAGAAGGCTCAAAGCCACCAGAATTGCATGAAATGTCATCTTGCATGCAATACTTCCCTGACAAGTACCCACTGATCGATCGTACATGGCTCGCAGTGAGCCTCTCACAGTAATATGCAGATGCTGTTCTTTAGAATCTTATACCAACACGAGCGCAAGAGCACACAGCGCACCCAAGCCAGCCATTAGGAGAGTCCCAGAATTAGACCGATGTCCTGTTCCGGTGAAGAGGCTTGGAGTCGGAGTCAGACTGGCGCCAGGTCCAAGAGTCCCCGAGGCTGCAGCAGACCCGGTCGCTGAACCTGTCGGACCCGTCGTTCCATTACTTGTTGCATTGACGCTCTCTTCCAGCCAATACATCGCTCCGGCCGGCTGCCCTAACCCCGCAGCGGCGGTGAAGTTGGTGACATTGAATGCTGCGCGTAACGTCTCATTCGTCGGTCGATTTAGGTAGTCAAACGCGGTCGGGAATTGATACTGCGGCGGCTGCGTGAACAGCAGGATGAGGTAGCGATGCTTGCCCGTGCCGGGTGTAGGGTTGGGGCTGATGTAGGGCGCGATGATGCTTTCCGACGCGGCAGAGAGGTTTTGAGATAAAGATTCATAGGCAAGACTTTGCGCCATCCATTGCAACAGGGTGGTGCGGAACGTGGCATTGACGGCTATATCGAGGTCTAGCATGATGATGAAGAAGAAGGATTCAAGGTCATTGTCCAAAGGGAGGACCGCAGGAGGAAGGATTGTGTCTGTGATTGTCAGCGAGAAGGTCTCGCTCGAAGTCGCTTCATCATGCTTACCTCCTGGAGAAACGAGTATTCCATCAGATATCGGGACTGTCTTTCCCTGATTGTTAAAGGTGACATCGAGACCTTGTTGTGCTGCTGGAGCAAAGGCAGGCGGTGTTTGAGCAGCTGCGAGGTATTGCAAAATCGCCCATAGGGTGATCAATTGGACGCGCATTTGTGATGGAGATCATGAGAAGGCCACAGAAGTGAAAACTTAAGTAGTCCGGGAAGTGGGAAAGAATGGAATGTTCCAAAGAAGGAGCAGCTGCCAGCAGCTTTATGGATCTCATCGTATAGAGCGGCTTTTCTGTGTTCCTGCATAGATCCTCTGCTTTCGAACAACTAGACTTTTGGTTGCAGGCGTTTATGGAGTGAGCTTTCTGTGCCCCTGCATTTAATCTCCTGCTTTGACACGATTTTCAAGGATTCCGGCAAGATTCGCGAGGTCTGAGCATGGTCGGGGGTCTAGCGCTCACCAAAATGAAGGATCAATTTGCAGATGTATCGGTAAGCTTCACGACTGGTCTATTTGCATTGAATCCTGCAGGGCTGTGCTTAGATGCCCAAGTGCAGCCCTGATCATCTCAAACCCCGCTGTCAGCTTGGAGATACTGGTCGAGCGACCAAAGCCATGCGCCTTGGCTCAGGAAGGCTCACTCGCCTAGTCCCGAGTTAGGAACATACACGGCACTAGGCTTGTTGCGCTCACAGCAAATGTTTCTGAAGGCTGGATACCTCATTCTGATCGGCAGTCGTTCTTATCGGTTGAATCCCGCGGAAATGCACCTTGACGCAGGAAATCACTTCTGGAAGCTGTCCGAGTGGCTCTGCAGCCCTCCAATTGAATCCCAATGACGACACCGTGCAGCTTTCTCGGACCTGACAGACCGAGAGCTGACATGCATGCCAACCATGGAGGGTGAGAGCCACGTAGATAGGTTTCTAGTTGTTTTTTAAAAGGAGAGCCGAATCCCTCACCCGCTCTCTTCTCATTGGAAACATTGCGTGGTCATAATTCTGTAAACGAGATAACAATGAGCAAAATGCGAGACCTCACTCAGGTCCTGTGGATGGTGTGCTCTGTATGCTTTATTGTTCCTTCCGGCCGGGTTTTGGTTGCTGCAACAAATAGGCAAGCATGCAATGCTTCTAGGTATGCTGAGAGGGCACCTTTGTCCCCAATCTCCTTTACAGCTGACCAAAGTCAAGGTCTTCGAGGTATACGCCAGTATCAGAGATCGGAGATGGCCAACTCCAAGTTCTCAATAGCAGCAGGGCTGAACCCACAGCAACGATTGACTCAGGAGCCGTTATTGGCACTGCAACTGTTCTGCCATCCCCGTCGGTTACGGTCAATAAGTTCCTAGGCATCCAATTTGCTGTTAGCCCACCAGAGCGTTTTTCGCCGCCAGTCCCCGTAACCAAATTCACCGCGCCTCGCAAGACGCAGAATTTCACAAGTGCTTGCATTCAACAATTTCCCAGTGAGTCGCGTGTTTTCCGATGGACGAGCTTTGGCTCATTTCGCTATCACAGGCGACTTCTTCCGACTCTTGACCGGTGGGACAGGGAATCCAGGTGATAGTGAAGATTGCCTGTACCTGAATGTCTATGCACCAGCAGGAGGCTGCGCGGGTAAGCCAGTCATGTTCTGGATCTATGGCGGGCAATTGCGACAGGGTACTGCGATGCAGTATCTCTACGACGGCTCGAAATTTGCTGCATCTGAGGACGTCGTGGTTGTATCCGCCAATTATCGAACGAATGGTATGCGGTAATTGCAATCCCTGTCATTTCGTAGCCTAATCTTTCGCAGTGTTTGGCTTCTCGAGCTCTCCCGAAATACCAACTGCAAAGCAGAATGTTGGCTTCCTGGATCAGCGTCTGGCGCTTGATTGGGTGCAACGGAACATTGCAGCTTTTGGGGGGGATCCAGCAAAAGTCACCCTTGTTGGGCAGTCATCCGGAGCATCTTCTGTAGATCGACTAGTCTTATCTCCTCCCAAACCAGTGTCGTTCCGGGGTGCAATCACCGAGTCCGGGCAAGCAAGTGTCGGCGCTGGAGGTTCGAGCGGCAACCTTACATCCTGGAAAGTCCTCGCCAAAGCACTCAACTGCTCAGAGGCCAAGAGTCAGCTGGCTTGTGTGCGAGGCGCCGACGCGGTAAAAATCCAAGCCTTGCTCAATACTACCAATCTCCCCTTTCCTCCGGTGAGTGATAATATAACACAGCTCGCTTTGCCCATCGACCGAACAAAGGTTCAGAGTGTGCCCTACTTGACTGGCACGAATGGTCAAGAGGGTCGATTGTTCCTGGCGCCGAGCGCGAACTTATCGAATGTAACAGAGATCTTGGACGCGAACGGGCTGAGCCTTGTCAACATGATACCAGGCTTAGATGGGTATTACCCGATCCCTTCAGCAGGGATTTCCTCGGCTTTCGAAGCCGCTTCTCAACTCTACACCGAGTTAGTCTTCCAATGTCCCGCTGCCGTTGTTGCAAATCAGAGCGTTGAGGCCGGCTTTCCAACATGGCGATACTTCTTCAATCAAAGCTTCCCCAACGACAATTCAAGCGCTGCATTGGCGACAATTGGTGAGGCAAATCTTGATCTTGGAGCAATACACGGCTATGAGATACCGTTTGTATTCGGGAATACACTCAGCGTTGTCCCCACCGAACAAGAGCTGGCGCTGAGCAAGACCATCCAGACTGCCTGGGGGAGCTTCATCAAGAATCCAGACACAACAGGCCCGGGGTGGCCGCGCTATGGGTCGAGGATTGGCGGTGTGAATCCTGAGGGCGTGGCAGACTTGGGTCTTCCTAGAGAGGATGGAGTGACGATGATTGGGGAAGAGGTCATCGACGCACGATGTGTCTTGTATACCGATGTGTACAAAACGGGAACTGCACCGGCCTTCTGAGCTCGAACTTCGTAAGATGTAAATATAAAAGTAGTCTCCTGCCGTATTTTAGAATCGATGCAATGCTGAGCGACGCTCGTCATTGATCAACATTCACCGGACACCAGTGGTTCAGTCCATCAGACAGTCTCGGTGCCCTTAGACCTTGGACCGGGCAATTGTAGCGAGTCCATACTGGCCAGATCACGACCCAACTCAAAGCCACGCGTGTCAGCAAACTCGGCCAGCGTCTTTTCAATCCAGCGAACTTCGCGCGACCGGCGATGAAATGGCTTGCAAGCACATCTGGCCGAGAAAAGGAGGGTGAACATTTCGAAATCCGTCTCACCACCTCGGCTCGGGAGGTGTGCATGCAGGCTGCGGGCTATATCGACGGCTAGGCTGCGGATCGACGGGACTTCGACCATCCCTTCACGGTCTTTGCCAGCCCACCATGTAGGATGATCAAGTTTGAAAGTCCATTCCAGGATCGTAATCCTCAAGGCTCGATAGAAGTTGAAAGACATGGCGGTCCGAAGGGTGGGATATTGGAGGTAGGTCTCGAAGACTTGTCCAAGCTCGTCGCTGTAGAAGAAATCGAGGTCAGTCCTATCCGCTTCTGTAGGTGTGAAGCCTTGTGCAGTCGTCCTAGAACGGTGCCATGAGTCCAAGTCTGCAAGAAGCCGATTCAGATCGCAACGTATCTGCCAGGCTTCATTGTTCCCCGCTGAGAAGCCGATCAGGAAGAAGGTGATCAGCTGTGACAATCCTGCGAGCCTAGCCCAGAATTCAAAGAGGTCGGTGAAGTTGTTGTCTTCGGCTTGGATATCAAGCTCAGGTCTTTTCCAGCTCTCTTGCGCGAGAAAGGTTGGCGTTCGCTGATAATAAGCCTCATGAACAATTCGGGGAGCATTAGCTTTGAGCAATGCTCTGCTCGGATACTCGAAGAAGCATTCGGGTCCGCTGAGCTCGGTGACTTTGCTAATGCCACCAGCATGCTTGATGAAGGCAGCTCGCGAGGTGCAGGCAATGGTCTCGTAGCGATAGAGTGCAGTGGTAGCAGCCAAAATATCGAAAGAGCTACTGACGTCGTCTTGTTGCAGCGCAGTCTGAAGAGCAGTGAGAGCTTGAGCATATTTGAGGTGTGAGTACCCAAGATCGGTCGCCCTGTGTCGCCTGCTAAAGAAGGCGGCTGCAAAGGATTGTAATGCTAGATGTGCGACGGGGTAAAGACCTGGTTTCAAAGCACATTCGTCGATCCATGATCGATCCTCGCGCTCCCAATATCGTTGTAGGAAGCAAATGTGCACATCGGCGTCAGATAGTGACATCAAAGGAAGGGTATACAGAGATGCTATATTACTTTTGGTCTCTGCGACTTCAATGTGACTGAGGTTGCGGCTTTGAGACTTCTGGTTGGCGCTGCGCGTTCGAGAGCTGGCCTTGGGAGCTACGTGAAAGACGAATTGAGTCCCCTCGAAGGAACCACCACATTCCAATTGAAGTCTTTGGCAATTTCGACACGCGGGTTTTGATTCGTCACAACGTATTCGTCGCCGAACACAATTCCTGCATCCAGAGCTGTGACGGACCATATTGCCAAGGTCTTTCGGATTTTTGAGATCAATTGGATAGAAGAACTGGCGGCTTTCATAATGCCAGTAATGCAGGGGGATTCTTCCCCGCTTACTTATGGGAAGACTTGAAAGAGAAAATAACGCGGCTGAGAAGTAGCGATGTCACAGCCACAGCCACAGCCGCGGATGATCTGCGCTTTCATCACCCAATTCTGATCAGACTCTGGAACAGCCTTTCAAGCCTCCCAGCGGATCGACCGACATTCGATACCAATTTCCAATCGACAGACATCTGACTAGACAGAACGGAAGATGCCGCCAAAGGAGATGAGTGTGCTCGAATCCTTCCCTGCTTCTTCCTGGCAGTCAAATGTACCGGTCCCTGTGATAAGCAATTACTTCTCTCCCTTTGAATTGCTCGCCACATCGAAGTCCAAGTGGGAAGTTCCTGCGAGTGAGACTACCGCAATGTAACGAACAAAGCAATTCATCTATCATGATTGCCCCTTCTACACATTCGGCATCTGTGCTAATGTTTGTCTGCGATCATTAATGGCGTTCATTGGCAGACGACCAATCATGACAAAATCTTTCCACTTAAACCGTGTTGACAGGCGCCAGGCACCATGGCTGTAAGCACTTCGCAGGCTCTAGGTTGATTGATCGCTGCATGCTTCAAACGAGCATGAGTCTGGTTGCTAATCAATCCTGGTTTTCATTCCGCACTTTCCGATCTCGCAGTGGGGCAGGCACAGCATTATATAGATAAATACCAAAAGACTCCCGTTCTCACTTGAGGTTTCCTACAAGTCGGAAGCAAGTTCCATCCGTTTTGCGCACCCTTAAAATTTCAAATATGGAGCATATAAGGCATGTCTCGGGTTTCTCGCAGGATACTCAGGGAGGAAATCCAACAACAGCAGCGCAAGATGAGATTGAGCTCGGGTCGTGGGTCGCGCCAATCGGGCCTTCTGTAGTAGTTGGTGCAAACACCTTGAACGGTCGCGCGAATGACAAAAAGCAAGCACGAGACGCCTCACCACAGCCACCAACAATCGTCGAGGCACCCTCGACGCCCACGGCCAATCCTGGTCGAATCTCCAAGCTCAAATCCGCCACCATCATCATCACCCTCGCAGGCATGACCTTCCTCAATACCATGGGCTCTGGCATCCTGATCAGCGCCCTCCCGCGGATTGCCACAGACCTCGGTCTCTCGGAGGGATTCCTCCTCTGGCCGGCCTCCATCTACTCACTCGCTGCAGGCTGCGTGCTGCTCATCTCGGGCGCGGTGGCGGATGTAATGGGCGCGAAGCTCGTCTGGGTCACCGGCAGCTTCCTCTACGTCGTCTTCACGGTCGCGGTGGGGTTGTCGAGGACGGGGGTGGAGATCATCCTCTTTCGCACCTTGTTGGGCATTGCCGTATCGATGTGCCTGCCGACGGCGGTGAGCCTGGTGACGAATACCTTCCCCAAGGGGAACTGGCGGAACGTGGCATTTGCCACCATTGGCATGGGCCAGCCGCTGGGCTTTTCGGTGGGCTTGCTGCTCGGAGGGATCTTCACCGATACGATTGGCTGGCGGTGGAGCTTCTTCGTGAGTGCCATCATCAACTCTGTGATTGCGCTGGCGGCGATCTGGTCGTTGCCGAGCGTGTATCGGGAGTCGGAGAAGAAGTGGACGAGGCGTCTGGCAGAGGACATTGATTGGATTGGAGCTTTGGCGCTGAGTGCGGCTTTGGGAATCCTGCTGTATGTTCTGGCCACGACTACATCGTCGTACCATCGATTGGGGGAGCCGCAGAACATAGTACTGCTTGTGGCTGCTGTGATCTTGCTTGGTGTCTTCCCATTATACATGGAGTACCAGGTGCGTCACCAGCGGCCTGCAATCATTCCAAATTCGCTCTGGAAGAACAGCGCCTTCACCGCCACTTGCATCTCCGTCTTTCTGGCGTGGGCGGCCATGAATGCGATAGAGTATTTCGCAACCTTGGTGTATGTGACTGCCCTTCCATCTTGACAAAGTATTTGCTGACAGTCAATGCCAGCTTTCAGCGCATCCAGTCTCTTTCTGCTCTTCAGAGTTCTCTCCGCTTCTTACCGCATATCATCATGGGAGTCTCTGTCAATATTGGGACCGGTCTCCTTATCTCTCGAGTCAAGGTGAGGACGCTGGCCGTCGCATCGGGATTGGTCGCCCTGGTTGGCGGACCGCTGATGGCCACCATCGACGTACATCAATCATACTGGCTCGCAGCTTTCTGGGCCATGCTGCTCTCTCCGGTGAGCTGCGATGGTATGTATCCACTTCCAATATCTCGGGTAGCTTTGGAGTTTGGTCATGTTCTGACGATGACAGTGCTGTTCACCGTCGCCAACTTGGTTATTTCAGATGCGTATCCGGCAGATGTCCAATCGCTTGCGGGAGGTGTCATCAATGAAGTGGGTCAATTTGGCAACGCTGTCGGTTTGGCGGTCACTGCTGCAATTGCGGCATCAGTAACGGAGCATTCTAAGAGGACAGACCCCAAAGACGCTTTGATGCAAGGCTATCGAGCTTCCTTCTGGACAATCTTTACTGCCACTGCGGCTGTCGTGGGCATCACGTTTGTAGGATTGAAGAAAGGTGGATTGGTCGGCAAGAAGGAGGAATAGGTTGTCACGAAAGGTCAGAGTGTCCCACTCATCTTCATTATCATTTTGTCAAAACGTCCATCTCAATTAGTTTATGGACTCTATCACCCGTGATCTTGATATCTTAATCCATCATATACATTGAAGAAAACAATTTATCTCTAGAGGGCGAAGAAGCCGACATTACCAAACAGCAATGCCACGACCACCAATACCCAAGACAGTTGGGGCACTGGAGCTGCATTGCCGTCATCAGGTCTTCCACTGTCAGTTAAGATGCCCGTCGGCCCAGCACCACCGCTCGTTATGGCAGAAGGACTCGTGCTCGGTATTACATCACCAGTAGATATGCCACCGCTCGGCGCAGCGCCTCCCGCACCCCCAACCATATTACCGCTTCCCGTCGTCGCCATCGCCAGCCCAGTAGGCGCAGCCATGGACACATTCCCAACCACAAGATTCCCGCTAGCATCAAGCTTCACACTCACACCACGAACCAATTTCGCAGTCGCGTTGGGCAGAACAGTGACCCCGTCCACCACCACTCCGCCGCCCCGTGAAAGCGCCGAGAACGTCAGATTGCCCACCTGCAACACACTCCCATCAGAGCTGTACCTCGGTATCGGCACCGCCGTGTCTCCAACGGCAAGTCCACCCTTCGCATCAACGGTGATGTTCTTGCCCCTAAGATTCAGCGCGGTCTCACCGGGTGAGATCCTTATGCCATCGATGGACACACCGGCTGGGGGTGTAATTGCTGTGAATGTTAGATCGCCCACATTGAAGGAGTTGCTGTTCGTGCCGGTGGGTACGGTGGTGCGCGTGCCGTTGACAATGAGGTCATTATTGGCGTCCAGACTGACAGTCGTGCCGTGAATGGTCTGGGGTGGGGAGTTGGGGAGGATGGTCGTGCCTTCCACAACGACGCCGGTGGCGGAGGGGGAAACAGGTGTGAATGTGAAGCTGCCTACGTTGAATGGTTTGGGATTTTGCTCGTTCAATTGGCGGCCGGGTGGTGAAAGTGGAATTGCAGATGTGCCGACATGTAGAATGCCGTCTGAGCCTAGAGATACCGGTGTGCTGGCGACAGTAACGGGTGCAGCACCAGGAATGATGTTAGAGCCACCAGGGATGGCAAAGCCGGTAGGGTTAGCAACGACGGGTTCATCGCCTATGTTGACGATGTTTTGTGGGGCTGTGGAGGTGACAGGACCCGCATACGCTGTGTCGAGAGGGATGACTGAGCTTCCAACGAATAAGGCGCTGTTCTGAGCCAGTGAAACCGGTGTTCCTGCAATGTTGACGGCTGGGCCGCCCGGCGTCACACTCTGTCCAGCAACGACAAAACCTGTCGGGTTTGGTACGAATGGTTGCCCACCTACGTTCAGAAGTTGACGATGCTGGGCCGCTTCAGTGGGTACGGCTTGGACTAGTTGGATAGTCGAATCGCCCAGGTACAGAGTGCCTGAGGTAGCTAATGAGACTAGTGTCCCTGGAAGTGTGAAAGCTGGGCCCCCAGGCTGAACAAATGTGCCTCCTACGTTGAAGCCTTCGGGTTTTGGGACGAAAGACTCGCCTCCCACTTCCAGCGATTGCACTTGTGGGGGTGGATTCGATAACGGGATGGCTGAGCCACCAACGATGAGCGTCCCAGATGGAGCCAGCGAGACGGGCGTTCCGGAAACTAAAATGCCAGGACCACCCGGCTTTATTGCCTGACCAGCGAGCTCAAAACCGTTGGGGTCTGGACTGAACGTTTGGCCAGCAATGGTCACAGCTTGTGCTGCGGGAGAAGTATCATCTGCGTTGAATGGCTGTATGGCTTGTCCGCCCGATTGAAGACCATCATTGGAGCCTGAGGAGCCTGAGGAATCTGCAGGCCTGATCACCTGGCCGTCTGAGGCTTGTTGTATGGGTTTTGTGCTGCTTGATCCTTGTGGTACTGCTTCGTCGCCGTTTGTGCCATCAGGTATGATTCCCTGCGAATTGGCTTGTGCACCTGGATCTTGCTGTCCAGTGTCTTGATTGACTTGCTGAGCAGGATGTTCTATCTGATATGGTGCTTGACCATTGGCTGGATTGCTTGCCGGTGAGCCTTTTTCTGCTCCTGACGGAGAACCAGCTTGATTATTTGCTCCGTTTTGAGGGGACAATGCTTGATTCTTCGAGGCTTGTGGAATCATTTCCTTATTGTTTGAACTCTGTGGCACCACCCCTTGGCCATTTGAGCCTTGAGATGTAGTACCCGGGGATCCTACTTGCCCGCCTTCCGCAGGCAGGTCCACACCTTGACCTCCTTGCTGAACGGGACTTACGTCTTGATTGGATCCTTCGCCATTAACAGGGCTACCTGCTGGTGGAACCTCGTTCACACCTGCCTGAGAACCAGCCCCATTGCCATTAACAGGGCTACCTGCTGGTGGAACCTCGTTCACACTTGCCTGAGGACCAGCCCCATTGCCATTAATAGAAGGGGTAGAGTGGGGGCTAGAGCCTTGCACAATCGATATCGCTTCATTTGGCTCCCCTGATGGGTTTTTGATTGGGTTTGTAGCAGGATCTTGATTCTGCTGGGGATTCACACCATTGTTCGAGCCTGAGAGTCCATTACCACCGCTCCCTTGCACGATATCCGCAGGCTGCTGCGAATTGCTAGGGTCTAGGGGCTGCGGAACGCCTTTTACAGTGTCTGATGGAGAATTGCCAGAATTGACCCCATTGTTCGAAGGTGTAGATACCGGTTGGCCAGCAAGACCGGATGGGATGCCTGGCTGATCACCAGCTAATATTCCATTGTCGCTGGGGTTCTTCACTGGTTTGGTACTGTCCTGGGGGGTCGTATCTAGTGGAGATGCTGGCGCTGCCGCCTCCGCTTGAGATGGTGCTGCTTCTGAAGATGGACTTGTTGGTGGGAGAAGGCCAGCCGCAGGGACTTTGGCGACGGCTGCCTGCATATGAGGCGTTGAGGTCGCACTCGGTGTTGCGGCCGTCGGCGACTGGCCTGGTTGGATTCGAGTCTGTTCAGGATCTGCTGCGGGCGTGGGTTGGCTTTTAGATGGAGGTACCAGACCTCCAGCGGGGTCAGGAACCAATGCGTGAGGAGGATCGAAGATGCCAAAACTCGCCAGATTCTGAGAGTATGATAAAATGCCTGTACAATATTTGAGCCAAGCGGGATCTAAAGATAGAGCTTGGGATGGCGGAACTATCAGAGGTAGCCAAGGCGATCCTATGGTCGTTCGAACAAGACCTTGACTGTTGGTGGAAACACCAAGTCCAAACGTGGGGCAATTCATATCGGCGGCAACAAAAGGCTGTACATTATCTGGGGCAAAGAAGCCCTGGCCATAGAATGATGGATCGAGCCACTCGCTTCCGACATCCCGGATATGAGGTATGAGATCGACCTTGGATGTCGAGAGCTGCCCAGGAGGAACCGTGATGAAGACTCCCGTCTTGTTCTGACCAAGTGGACCACATTGATCATGCACAGCCATCGTCCCTACGACTTCCAAGTATACAGAAGGGGACGTCCTGTGATATGTGATTAGCCTCAAAGATCTACAATAACGTAGAAGAATCGAATTAGTGATCGACACGACTTACAGCGTATGCCCTCGGGTAGTCACAACGCTACCACGTAAAGAAGTTGAAGTGACTATCCTTGGGAGGGTTTTATTACTCAAAGAGCTGTTATAGTTCACCGAACCAAAGCTTTGAGAGGCCAAACCATATGAATTTGCTAGCCCAGAGAAGTTGCCTCCTCCAGTCGCATTGGCTGTAGAGTCAACCCCAAGCACAGCGCGTCCTCTAGAGGCGCAGTATTCGTCTGCGTTCTCATCCTCGAAATAGTACAAACGGAATTCCGGGACGTCAATAGTACAATTCCCACAGCATGTCTGGCAATTGTAGTCCGCTTTGTACTGGATGATTCCCGGCGGTAGTTGGGCAGGCAGAAGGGCCCATGCGGAGAATTGACGGTCACAAGTACTCCCCCAAGCAGGCTGCTGGTTGAAATTCATCGAAGTCACCGGCGGCATTCGCACAGGTTCGACGTTCTCACCAGTTGGGCAACCATCAAAGTTCCACTGACCACCTTGGTTCTCCTGTTGAGCGTAAGCCCTGCATTCCGGACTCCGCCCGAAGTTCAGATTCCAGTCAGACGGTAAAGCACCATCATGGGCAGGGGGGCGAACAACGGGCAGGACACCCGGCCCCATCTCAGCTTGCGCCATCGCTTGCGGGTTCGCTGTAGTTGAGAAGGCTTTCAGGTATGACCTTTGGGAAGAGAGGTAATCGGAACATGGCAAAGTCGTAATCGAGGATCGACAGCCGCTGAGACTGACTCCCACCGTGATGGAGCCGGTCTGGCAGGCAGGGCCGTAGATATTGCATGCCTGCGGGGTATCATAAGGGATGATGTAAGGAAAGGTGTAATTGGTGGGAGGGCGTTGAATGGAAAAGCTGCAATTGCTGGGACCTTCAGTAACATTGTGCGATGTCGTGGTGTTCCACGACGAAGAGTTGCTGCCAGAGAAGGCTGGTCTGTTGAATGTTGCGTTGCCTTTGAATGCTCAGCGCTGGATTCACTGTACAAATAGTAGACTTACCGTAATTATATCCTGATGTCGGTAATCCAGTGCCGGCTGACGGAGTTGCAGTGATCGACCAGGTTGCATTGGTTGATAAAATTGGACTGGTCAATGAGCTCGCCTTGTCTGATGAGTTCCCGACTCTAATCGACTTGAGGCTAATCGATATTGAAGAGTCTGCTCGTTGATTTGAGCGAGATGAACCAATGGGGATTAAAGTGCTTACCTTGTTGTGTCAGGGAAATGGAGTAGCTAGCACTAGCCGGCAATGCTGTGTATATGGAAGAAGATGTTTCATTCGACGCCGCAGTATCGTTCGAAGTCGAGTTGCCTACATCACGTCAGACCAACATAGCCTCAGAGGAGGTCTCAAACGGAATCCTACCGTAAGGAATATGGCGAATAGGACGAGAAGAAGAGTTCGTCAATCCAGCAAAGAGGGAGAGACAAGCACATGTCAGCAGCACAAGCATTACATTGGAGACCCCTTCGTCCTTGACGCCCAACCAGGAACTCTCACCAGGTCATGTACGATGGAACGAATGTGAATGACAGTCGGAATTTTCATCGTGCCTGGATTTTCATTCCCCAGAGTGCGGGACGGGACGAAGAGGAGAATAATTTCTTCAAAGACCAAAATAGATTCGTTCGGGAGAGCGCAAATTATCCTACGTACTTACGCTGTGACATGATCTGAGACTTTCTTGACAGATGGAAATCGCGCCAATAGAAATGAGGTCAGGCCCTGGCTCGTCGTGTTTCCTGTTTCGCACACTAAGCGGGTCGCGTATATCCTACCGTGCCAGACCTGGGGGCCACATACAATGAACCAATGCTCTGTTTCACATGATGCATGGTCGAAGCTAGGAGATGGAGTCGAGGCCATTGCGATCCACTGGGCTTGATTATGAACACAATACGGATCAACCGTACGTTGTCAGTGTTGCCATCACAGGGGTACAGTGAGCGAGAAATCAGCAGTATGCACCAAATGCTTCATCCGAGGACCAACAGTCAGGGGTGAGCAAGCACCACCTCAATTCTCCCTCGCCTTGACCTTTACCTTGAACCTCACCGGCCTCAGATTGAACCACCCATCCTGCTTCAACTGATATCCTTTGTCCGCACCCTCCACATCCACTTCCCTCAACAGGATCACCATCACGGTCAAACACCACATCCACGCCCACTCCTTGCCCACACAGACCCTCTTCCCGTTACCGAACCACTTCTTCGCACCCTGGGGCAACTTCTCAAAGCTTTCGCCAACCATCCTCTCCGGTCGGAACTCTTCGGGCGAGTCAAAGACATCGGGGTCGCGATTGACGCCGTGTAGCACCACGATCATGGTTTGCTTGGCCGGGACCTCATACTTACCGCCGCCGATCAAGACGGGGCCCTTGTTGACATCCGGACGGGGCTCGATATTGAATCCTGGGGCTGCCGCACTCAATCGCATGGATTCTCTCACCACCCCGACGCAATAAGGCAGCTTGTCCAGGTGCTCGTGCGTCAACTCCCCATTCCCCAGCACGGCATCAATCTCCTCCCTGGCCCTTTCCACACACTGCGGATTCTTGGTGAGATAGTACAAAGCCGAGGCAATTACGCAGGGGGCGGTCGAGCTCCCGATCGGCATCGTGACAATCTCATCGAGGATCTGACTTTCCTTCAATCCTTGGCCCGTGACGGGATCTTTGCCGTGGATCATCACATCCAGCATGTCCTCGCGTCGCTGCTCCGCCACGTCGGGGTGCTCCCTTCGATACTGCAGACACTGCCGCGCATACGTCCTCATGGCCTCGCAATCCCGCTCGAACTTGCCCTGGTGGAGCAAGCGGTTCACGATGCGGGGGCGGGTGGGCCGCATGATGGCCTCGGCCGTCGCTCCATCCATGGCGGCGATCATGGGATCCGGTTTCTCGCTCGTGATGCCGCCGAGCTTCCGGCCATAGAAGCACAAGGTGGTCGTCTCGAGATCCAGACGATTCAAGTCATCAATCGGCATCACCGTTCCCCCGGCAGCAGCAGCAGCAGCGGATGACCATTTCCGCGTCAGCTCGCCCACACAGTCGCGCATTTCGGCGAATCGCGCCTTGACGGCATCAGGGGTCAGCAGCGGGGCCAGAATGCGATGGTGCACGGGCCAGGAGGGTTCGTCGGCGAAGGCAGTGAAGAGGGAATCGTGCACGGCGCGGCGGATCTCGACGATGGGCCCACCGACGAACTTGCGGAAACGGGATTCGTCGCACAGCTCGGCGCAGAGGGCGACGGAGCCGACGAAGACGATTTGCTGGCCCAAGACGGTGATCTTGAAAATGGAGCCTGCGGTTGTGTTCTATGATGAGCGGATTGGATGGAAGGGGGAGAAGGAGGGAGGGATGGGATGAATGATAGTGACGGGCGGAGGGTATTACCATGTTTCTCCCAGAGCTTTTGGAGCGATACCCAGGTGTTCGATGGTTCGATATCGAAGATGTTGCCGAGGAGGGGGACACCCTTTGGTTGGGGAATGGGTTGAGGCATTGTGGCCCGATTGCCTTTTTTCACATACTGTGTCTGTGTTTCTCTCAAAGGCGATAGTGAGGCGAAGAAGATCAAACCCCCGAGCCGGATGTGTATCCGATAGGGATTCTGACCGGATCTCGTGATAACGGACATGCTCGGTGATGAGCTGTCGGAACATTTAGTGTCTCGCCAATCCTGCCGATCCAGCAACTAAAAAGGACAGATGCAGTATTGGTGACAAGGTGATCCACTCATGCTCATTCCGTTCATGTCATTGGCGGGAACTCACCTCTCGTGCCCCATCGATAGCTGGCGTCGGATCCAGAGAAGGGAATGGATTGACCAAAACGAGGTAAGAGCGAAGGTGAATGCATAAATGGGTCCATCTAAGACTATGAGAGCGAATGCGGCAATTTGTAAGAATGGTACAAGGAGATAGACCCCCAAATTGATCGCAAGAGAATTGCAGCCCGTGATGCAAGAGGCAATTGCTGGCAGGAAGCCGGCATACGASATAAAGCACAAAAGGCCAATAATCACATGATGCATATTTAAAAAGCAAGCAGCAAAGGTAAGGAAGAAGAGGCGAGGGCGATAGAGACGTGTGATCTGTGTATTTGCTGTTCACGATGGTCCGCTGGACGTTCGCAGACTCAGCATCTGTCTCAAAACGCGCATTTCGCCTTCCATCTGGGCGACTTGTAATCTGAGCTTGTCTCTCTCGACCTGAGTCTCTTTCAGCTCGCCTGCCAGGTTTTGGGTCTTGTCTGTTCGCCTCTGCCGACACCGACGGGCTGCGAGGGTGTTGAGTTGGCGTTTGCGAGCTTGCGGGTCAGACGGAGGGCTTGATTCGACTGAAGGGCTGGTCATGGGAACAGACGCTGGCTGGGGCAAGGGGGATGGCGGTGATGGCTCGTTTGAAGAGGGTAGCGAACGAATGGATGAAGTTGACGTTTGTGCGACCTGGTCTCCTACAAACTATGAGCGATGCCATGACACAATCTCTGTCAATTCGTACCTTCAGGAATGGGGTGATGCTGATTGATGGGTCGGCTGTCATTGTCGTGCGCGTCATTGCCTATGGATATTTGTTGATGACTGTTGAAGGAGCTGTCTGTCGAGTATCCGGATGAAAATACTGACGGCTGTTGTGGTAAGACTTCAGGGTTGATGCTGGCAGGGTCGTTATTGTAGCCTCCAGCTTCTCCATCAAAGATTGTCGTGCATAATAGAAAGGCTTCATCTGTCAAGGGGAACGGGAATGACGAGGCTAGATTGTCATGGGATTGTGGCAAGGTGTCTAACCAGGAAGCGTCATTGAGATTGCTGTTGTTGTTGAGCCAGTCCGGATCAATACCAGGGTGGTTTGAGGGCGATCTCTGCCTGCTGTGGCTGGAAGAAAATGTTGCTGGCCTGACTTCCTGCGACTCCCATGGATAAGGTGGCGGCAGACATCCTTGAATTGTTCGCGCGGGCCCTCAGTCAGGCCCAAAACCTGGTTGCTTTGATAGACTTGGTGATGAGAGCAGATGAAGTAGTGATAGGGGATAGTCCTTTAAGATGGGCGATGATGAAAGAAGGAAAGGAAGATTGATGATTGAGGGGGGAGAGAGATTAATTATTGCGCAAAACCGGCGGCCTTGGCGGTTACAAATCAGCCGTGATTCAGCCGGGACATCCTCAATTTGATTCAGTCACGGGTATCAGMTTCCGACCTTGAACTAACTTACCAAGAGTAAATATGTTGATAAGAAGATCAGCAGAGCACCCTGTCTTTCCGTTTTTCCCTCTGAGGTCCGCTTCACTGGATATAATGGCACAGCCTGGCACATAGCCTATGCACATACGGACATGACCACCCCCAAAAATAGCTCTGCAGAGTACTGCCGTGCTGTTGTACTGATGTACTGCTGTACAGTTGTACTTGTTCAGCAGTACCTCCGAATTTGCTCAACAATTCTAGACGAATCGCAGCATCCTGGTGCTTTGGCTTTTCCCTGCCACGATGACACCTCACGTTCTACCAATGACTTCATAAAACTACTGGATCTAGAACCATTCCAGAAGTCCCCTTGCAGATGTCGTTCTCGTCTGCCGGCCCGATTGGGAACTGGGTATACCAATGAAAAGTGTATATAAAAACCTCATCAGAACCTGCTGTTCTCTCTCGGGTTTGAGATCATTATCTTTCAGGGTCATTTTTTGGAAGCCCGGCTTGATGCTGCTTCGATGTGTCAGCCTTCTATTCTTCAAATACTTGACACTGTTTGCCCCCTTAATTTCCTTTGAAGAGCAAGCAAACATTGCGAAGCCGATAAGAATGACACACTGAGCTCTCTGGCACTCATATCTCATTGAACTTCTCTTCTCGCAAATATTTCATCTTCTTCTCACTTCCACACTTCTCTTCGATCTCTCACTGTTCGCTTCGAAAAAAAGTCCACAAAAGCAATCTTCACGCTCGTTATCCCACACTCGACGCTCAAAGCCAGAACAAAAGTCACGACAAATCTAGAGCAGCAGCAGCAATCATGTTCAACATGAAGGTCTGTCTCCCTCTCATCCGCCGCTCCCTCCGCCACCATCACTAACCCTCTCACCCAACAGCTCCTCACACTCGCTTCCCTCCTCATCCCCACCGCCCTCACCACCCCCATCTCCCACCCCTGCGACGACAGCGTCACCACCACCACCACCACCACCCCTCCCGCCGCGCACCTCGCCCTCCCCACCTTCCCCCTCACCATAATCGAGCACCTCCCCCCCTTCCCCTACCCACCAGGCTACCTCGCCCCCCGCGCCCCCGCCCCCGCCGCCTTACCCACCACCGGCCCCACCACTTCCACCGGCCCAACCGCCCAACTGACGACGCACCACTTGCCCGACTGCCTCGCCTCCGACACCCAAGTGTCGCAGTACACCCTATCACCTGGTCCTTGCTACTCGGTGCCGACGTCATTCCTGAGCTACACGGCTCGCATGGCGGGGCCGCTGCCCGCGGCCGCCGACGGGTCCACAACGGAGGTGTGTAAAGTGCACGTGTACTCGAGTGGGGATTGCAGTGGGTTCGAGAGCGCGTCGGCGGTGACGGAGGCGGGGGGGAAGTGCACGGAGACGAAGTTGAAGGTGGCGTACCCCGGGCTGGCGGGGGTGGGGGCGGTGGGGGCGAGGGTGGTGTGTGCTTGATCTTTTGAATGGGAGTAATTGGGGGAGGCGGAGCAAAGAGAAAACATTTTAGCAAGCAAAGGTGTTCTCGGTGGAAGGGATCTGACGGAAAAGTGTGATTTCCTTAATGGGGTAGGGGTGGAAGCAGGATCGGTTGAGATGAGAATTACTGGCATGCCCAAAACAGGAGAGGAGACCGATAGACAAAAGTGCGGCATGGACTCACGTCTTTGCCCGCCACCAACATAGATTGCAATGAAGAATGCATTGGTGGTCACCTGAGTGACACGGACACACTGAACTGCTTTGCGCGTACAGCATAACTCGGCAATCAAGGACGAGACCCTGCTTGCATGGGAATCGTGGAAGCGCCGGCATTCACGGATGCGAGAATGTACGTGTGAGCTTGGGAGGCAGCTTCGACTTCCATCAGACATCTGCCACGGAATCGTGTGGTTCGAATAAGATGGCCGTACCCAATCCATACAGTGGCATTCGAATTCTTGCCACCCTGGCCAGTCTCACCATCTATTAACCGGCCACAGACTGTGATCGCAGACTACAATTACCATCCCAGTCTGCGCCTCATCAAGTCTCCGACAGCTGTCTTGCTAGAGTGCAAGAGATGCTCTGGTCTAAGCCTTATCTAGCCTCAAGACACCTGCCCCACCATTGACTAGCAAGACGGTCGAACCAACGCCTGCACTGCGCTTTGTCATGCTTTAGTCAACGGTAGAGAAGCCACCAGTGAACTCAATGGGGAACTAGAGCATGTACGAGGGATACAGCTGTTCCTGTGTAGAGAATATTTCCATAATCCCCTTTTTCTGATTCATACATTTGAAAACCGCTCTCAGGACTATCATGTCAAGTTCTCATCAATGCTCTTGCGAGCGCCTGTATCACTGTGTATCCCACCAACCAGCACCTTCAACCTGAGCAGGAGGTCGGTGAGTAAGACAGGCAGAAGCACCCTGCTCTCGCCTTCCAATTCCCCTGTAGTCTCAAGAAAGATGTCGCACGCCCACCCCTCCAAATTCCATAGCATCGTCATCGGCTCCGGCCAAGGTGGCACTCCTCTGACCCAAGCCATTGCTGCTGCAGGCCACAAAGTCGCGTTGGTCGAGAGCTCCCACATCGGAGGCTGTTGCATCAATGAAGGCTGCACGCCCACCAAGACCATGGTCGCCAGTGCTCGAGTCGCGTATCTGACTCGGCGGGCAGCGGACTATGGCGTGCATACTGGGTTATCGACGGGTGCAGACGAGAGCAAGGCTGCACCGGTGAAAGTAGACATGAAGATCGTGAGGGAGCGGAAACGGAACATCGTCAACTCATTCCGCGGCGGGAGTGAGGGGCGTTTGGAAAAGACAGAGAACGTGACGCTGTTGCGCGGGAAAGCGGCTTTTACGGGCCCAAAGACATTGAGCGTCACACCTACGGAGACCGGAAGTGAGTCATCCTCTATCGAAGCTGATCACATCTTCATCAATGTCGGATGTCATCCCGCGCCCTTGACGATACACGTTGCGGATGGGATCACGGTCTTGGACTCGACCTCCGTCATGGAGCTTGACGCTGTACCTGAACACCTTGTCGTCCTGGGCGGGGGATACGTGGGCCTCGAGTTCGCGCAGATGTTCAGGAGATTCGGCGCTCGAGTCACAGTGGTACAACGCGCCAAGCAACTGCTGGGTAGAGAAGACGAGGACGTTGCTGACGCGGTCCGGTCGATACTTGAAGAGGATGGCCTTGACATTATGTTGGGAACCACGGCACAAAGAGTCGACAAGGAGCCAGATGGGCGGCTTGAAATTGCTGTTTCACAGTCTGGTGAGACCAAGACGATTGCTGCATCACATGTGCTTGCCGCTGCTGGTAGACTTCCAAACACAACGGATCTGGGATTGGAGAAAGCGGGGATCAAGACGTTTGGTGCCGGGTTCGTGGCGGTAGATCAGAAGCTGAGAACCAATGTTGACGGCTTGTATGCCATGGGAGATGTCAAGGGTGGTCCAGCTTTTACTCACATCTCTTACGATGACTTCCGTATCCTGAAAACTAACTTACTGGAAAACGGTAACGCGTCGATTGCGGGTCGCCAAGTACCGTATACCGTCTTCATGGATCCACAACTCGGCCGCATCGGAGTCACAGAGACAGAGGCAAGATCGTCTGGGCAATCAATTCTAGTGTCGAAGATGCCAATGAGCTGGGTTGCCAGAGCTTTGGAGATGGACGAGTCAAGAGGTCTGATGAAGGTCATTGTCGACAAGGAAAGCGAGAAGATTCTTGGCTGTGCAATTCTCGGCATTGAAGGTGGTGAGGTCATGAGTATGATTCAAATTGCCATGCAAGCTGGCATGAGTTATCGTCAATTAAAAGATGGTGTCTTTGCACATCCGGGGCTGGCTGAGTCCTTGAATAATCTGTTCGGGTATTTGAAGTAAGACGATCATTCGCAAACGGATGTTGAACATCCTGCAGGATTTGTTTCAGGGTTGCTCGTGGCCGCTACAATGGGTCGTATCGTTTTGGCCATTTTCGTCGAAATTACTTTTCCTAATTGTCGAGCGCAAGGGCAACTCCTTGACCAACAGGCCACAGATCAGTGCAAGTACAGCAAAGACCACCGTAGCCGCAAATACCATCCGTAGGGAGAAGATATAGCTCATTCTGACAAGCATTTGCTCCCGCTGTGGCAAGTCCTTCAGTGCATCAATATTGTTCCTGAGTCTCCGTGCTAGCTCGTCCGCGTGTTTATCGGCAAGCCTCGAACGTAGCGCTTGGACAAGGACGTTTTGGAAGATGGTTGAGGAGAAAGCAAGACCAAGCACAGATCCGGTCGAGCGAAATATGTAGGAAAGCGAGGTGACGACTGCTTGATCTTCGATCTTGACGGCGCTTGTAAATGCAATGAGCGTTACCGTAAGCATGCTGCCAAAGGAGATGCCGATGCAGAAAAGCTCGATCAACGGCGTCCATAGAGGAGAGCTGAGACTGTTGGTGCAAGCAAGGCCTGTCCCGATGAGTAGGAGTACCAAAGTCAGCTGCAGCAGAAGTCTGTACCTCCCTGTCCTCAATATAACAGCGCCTGCGCCCAACGAGCCTAAGGAAAAGCTCAGACTGAAAGAGACCAAGACTGCGCCCGAAACTCTTGTGGAGACATTCCTAATCTCGTAGAAGACCGGTAGATAGAAGAGCGTCGTATAGACGGTCAGGTTGAATAACCAGCTGGTCAAACACGAGCAAAGTACTGTCCGATCGGTCAATAGCCCTAACGGCAGGATTGGCTCCTGAGCCACTTTTTCCTCGATTACGATGAAAACACCGGCAAAGACAGCTGCAAGCGGCAATGAAACAAGGACCACCGGATGGCTCCATGGCACGATGTTTCCACCACTTGTAAGGCCAATTAAGAGGGCCACCAGGGACAAAATAAGGGAAAGAGAGCCCAAATAATCAACCCGGGACATTGCGGACTTCCCCTTGGTCGCCACAGGGCGGACATGGGTTTCCTCTTCGCAGTTGTAATTGATCCATATCATGATCATGGAAATGATGGTCAGGGGCACCTGAAGCCAGAAGGCGGGCTTCCAACCTACCGTATCATTGACAAAGCCTCCAAAGAAGCCACCCAAACCATTTCCTACACCCCAAAAGAGGTTCCCGATGCCTTGCCACAAGCCCCTCTTTCGCGATGGGACCAGGTCATTGCCGATAAGGGTAGAGATGGTGTTCAGACCTCCTCCACCCAAGCCGGCGATCACTCTTCCCAGGATCATGATCCATTGATTCGCAGCAACACCGCAGAGCAAATTGCCCAGAGCGAAGAGAAGGTTGGACAAGAGTATACCCGAACGGCGAGAGTAGATGTCCGTCAGCTTGCCGCTCAGGGGTTGGAAAGCCGCTTGACCGATGAAATAGGCGGTGGTCAACCAAGCAAACATGGTCAAAGAATTAAAGCTGGTGGCGATTGGAGCAGCCAGAGTTGCCATGACGGTTGCATCTTTGGTGATATTCAGCAGAGATGCTCTGAGGGTTACATCCTTTTCACTGAGATCCTACCGAGACCGGCACAAAACGTTCCAATCCAAACACTGCACATGATCAGAGCCAGCGACTTTGTTCCAAGCTGAACGTCGACATCTTGGGAACCTCTGCTTTGGGATGGGTTGGCATCAGCTGTCGAGATGTGCGAGACAGTCACAAGTAAGGGGTCTTGTTCATCATTTGCTTCATGACCATTCAGTGATGTCTGGTTCTGAGCCATTCCTCGAAAGGCTTTAAAGTGACTTGATCCAGACACGACCGAGGCGAGCGAACTCCTGCTCTTCAGTACATCAGGCAATCTGGAAGCCTCGACTTGAAGCAGCGTCCGGATGTTTGCCGATGCTCGTCGATGCTCTCGCACAGCCCAAACAAGTGTGTAAAGCTCCAACGACGTCATAGAATGAGGCATAATCATGCTCATTCATGCAATCCCGTCATCGGAGTAAATAAGCCTATTGATTGTATCATAGAGTTCCGGTCGTGCTCGGCTGACTCAACCCTAATCAAAACCAAAGGATGGAGAGGAAGGCTTTGGACCAATCATGCCGGGCAAGTTGTGTGAATCCAGTCAGATGACTATCCATCTGGCGGGAGGCCCATATGGGGCGATGATACTCGATAGTGCCACAGCCTGCGGTAGACATCCGGTCGTGGCGAGTTTCATAGAACAATCGAATCTGCCGGGCGTTCCTCAGTCCTGAACAGCTCTCTTTGAACGTCATATATTCGGTTTCACAGCGAAAGAGGCCAGAATCATCCTGAGCGTAGAAGTGCATGTCGTGATATTTACGAGGTTGACAACGGCAGGTGCTGTCCACAAGCGGAAGGCGAAAGTATTGCCAGATATTGAAGAAATGAGAACAATACACTGATAAATCATCTGTGCGCGATGTTCAGTGAATGCCTCCAGAGTCAAAAGTTGGTGCAGTCGAAGGCAGGTAGCAGGGTGTCAGCCGTAAAATCATTTTGATAATATACAAATATCCTGGGGTCCCAAACTGCTGACTCATGAGGTTCACACGGCGACTGGTGCTAATTGCACAGCAGGATGGAACGCCTATAGCTTCATCTCTGTGTATGTGTGGGAAGACACCCATCATACTTGGTCTATAGTGTCATTTATATTCTCGCCAGCCTTTGACATGCCCTATCACTGCTCTAAACGTAACCTCTACCGGCTGAGAATGAATCCGACAACACCGTAGCTATGCAAGCCTTAAATCCAAATCTTCTCATGCCAATGTAAACCCCCAGATATTCCTTCTGTAGTCCGTTCAGGCATCGTTCTCCCTCTCCATTTCCCTGGTCCTCGCCCCACCAGGCTCGATCTTGGGCCCTTCATCGGCCCCATACTGACTCCACTCCTGCTCATGTCCCTCCTGCATTTTCTCGCCCTGGACCAATCGATCGAGATTACATCTCACACTGTGTACCACGTTGGGTGTGTAGCCTTTCTCCCTGACCTCGCCCTCCTCCATCTCGGAAGTCTTCGCAATATCGCTGTCACCCTGGCTCTTGCCCCTTCTCTTGTGACTGTCAATGATCTGTGGGAAGACGCCGATGCAGTGGAAGTTGTCTTCTTCCTTGCACATCTTGGCCAACCCTAAATCGATGGGGTGGAACTCGTCGATTTGGGAGTTTTGGTATTGCAGCACCTTCGAGGCACCCTTGTTCGAGAGAGCATAGGCGTAGGTACAGAGACCCGATGAGGCCGTGTAGACGACGCGCGAGCTAGGGGAAAGGCCTTCTTTTTTGAGGTCCGGGGTCGAAGGACCGAAGTTGATGAGGCGAGAGGTGGGCGGGACTGTCATGTCGTTCTCGACGACGAAGCGATAAGTGTCGTTGGGAGCGATTTGAGTGCCGCAGTGGCCGAGCCAGAGGAGGTCCCAAGTGTCACCATAAGGGGAATGTGGGGCTGGCGTTTGCGGGAGCGGGAGAGCTGGGGAGGATGCGGGTTTGGAATCTCTGTTCGGAGACAGTATATATTGAGCGCCTTGGGCAAAGAGGGCGAGCTGATCCTTGAGTAGCAGAGACCAGTCGGCGTCGTCTTCAATCACGAGCGCGCTGGTCAGGCGGTCATTCACCACCCTGCGGGCGAAGTTCAGATGGGCTCGCCAGCATCCGACTTGATTGTTTCTGATTGATTGTTTGTCAGGCAAACCCTGAGTGGCGGGGAGGGATTTGTCAGGTATTTCGGCGCCGTGAATGCCAGGGATGAGATCGTATGTGAAGTCGGAGAGAGAGGAGGCGAGGGAGAAGGCGTCGAGCTTGTCTGTTCGTTCGGGGAGGTTGATGAGGAAGACTTTCTGGAACTATGAATCGGAAATTCTTGCTTAGCTATCATATTCTATCATTTTTGTTCTCCTGATCTCCTAGAGGTTCAGGATGTAAAGTGAAGAGGTGGACTCACTCCCAATGTAGAGTTGCGCACATCCTGTATTGGTCCTGCTCCGGGCGTGCGTTCTGTACTTGATTTTTCTATTGACGGGCCTTGCTTGGCACCCCCTCCAGGGTTTAATATCCCTCCATTCTGTCCATGTGGGCCGTACGCCTTTAGTCGTGTTATGCGGTCTTCTGTGTCACCGAATTGGAAGGAGGAGTAGACGATAAGGGCGAAGAGGAAGACGGCGAAGACGACGATGCGGCCGGATCGGTGAGGCATGTTGAAAGGATTGGCTGAATAGGCAGTAGCGGTCGAGGGTTCTCTTATCGGAGAGAGAATTGGGCTCTTCAATGCGATAACCATGATGGTGTCGCAGTGGGGTGGGAGGTTGAGTGGAACCAAATTTCTTGACCCATTGTGATTGTGTAGTTGGCGTCAGACTTCCTGCACTCAAATACACTGACTCCCTTTGACGAGGTAGCGGTTCAGGGGTTGTTGAGTGAAGAAAGCCAAATATGTACTCGTAGTGTTTGGGCACTGAAAACCCAACAAGTCGAAACAGATCACCAGTTTGAGTACCGTTTCCGGCCCTATTTTGGCTCGGCTCCACAAATAGAGTCAGGGGAGAACGGATGGTCCAAAGTGCTGACAGCAGGGCACGTCATTGGCTGATACGACGGACGCAGATCGCGAGAATGGCCCCACAGAGGCCCACTTCTTACGGCTTTGGGGAAGGTCGATATGCCGGAGATTCTCGATCTTGCAGACGCTAGGGACAGCATGCATTATGGAGCACCTCTTTGAGACAGCCGAGGAATCCAGAACGAATCGTACCGGTACTTGATCGTCTGTTGCATCAATTTATACAATGGACACTGCAGGGTGCAATGCATCTTGGAATTGACAGCTCAAAAGCATTGTCTCTAAATTGCCCGAGCGCAGTATTTCGATCGGGAATCGGGAGGCGCAACGTCCCACGTGCAGACACATACATCTCCATGTGAATTTGACGGCTGTCAGGACCACATGCAGTTCGAACGGTCAAGCTGTTTTGGCCTTGACCTTGTGCATGTTGTGGCTGAAAGCAACCGACCTGCGTGCGAGAGTCAAACTTCCTGGAAAGACGGTCAACGAGGAATAGGTGCTTTGATTTGGGAGTCGTCGGAAGAGCCTTGAAGCTCCCACCGAACAGCCTCCTCAATAGCAGGTAGGGAAGCATTCAATTAACTGAGAGATACACCATTTGACCGACGTCTGAGCTTTCTACAACAGACGATTATCGCATCCAATAACCCCCAACGAACTATCTCGGAAGTGCATATATAATCCAATCTCTTGGCGCCGCAATGTATAGCACTTCCCACCCCAAGACAGCGAGACCAGTACCAGCCGGCGTTAATATTTCGATCATCAGTCATATACTCGGGGTTTGCCATCCTATGATACTTCGTTCCGGTTGACATAGCCCGACAGGCGAGCAGTCTCCTCTCAATGAACGCCGAAGGGAGCATCTAAACACCAATGCCGCGCGTGGACTCATTTCTTGCCCATCTTTGGTTTCAGATTCCTCGCCATGCGGCTAATTTTGCTCCTTGTGCCATTCTTCTCACCGGTGTCCTTGTCCTCCGCTTCCCCAAGTTTGCGTGCAGTCTTGTCGTGCGACCGGGATTTGGCAGGCCGGATCGGACTCGGAACAGGGTTTTCGACATCAGCCTCTGGGTCTAGTTCGTCTTGTAAAGGCAAGGACCTGGTCACCCCAGAAGAAGCCAAGTTCACTCTGCCGCCTGGACCTGTGTTGGTAGAGTCATTCCGGTACTGGAAATTGTTGCCTTGGGATCCATCGGTAGGCATTCCTTGCATGGCTTGGTCACCTTTGCTAGGCGTAGCTTTATCTGCGAGCTTTGATAGCTCTGCCTCACGAACCAAGGCTTGGTACTCGCCTGAAGGCATTTGATGGATTATCGAGAGCGCTGCGCATCTTGCTTGCTCTCGTAACTCGTTGGCATAAGTCATTGCGTTTCGAAATGCTGAAATTCCCTTTCGACAGCTCTCTAGATTAGTCAACGCCCATGAATCAGCTTCGACCATCTCATAACGTAGAGGAAGTGTGGCGTTCTTTGATTCCACGACCCAATGGAGATACATCTGTAAAGTAACACCAACGTAGGTAAAGGAGACAGTATAAGCCTTGCTATCGAAGACTTCCGTCTTCTTGCCCACGTTGAGAACTTTGTGTATGCCTCGCGCTCCGCATGCGCCATCATATCTCGCCTGTAAAGTTGCCACTTCAAAGTTACCACGTCCTCCTTTGATCTCTGCGAAGAGGTTGGGCATAAAAGGGGCATGTTCAGCTCCTGATACCACGACGTAAGGCCCCAGAATATCTGTCAGGGGCATATCATCAGGGTTTCGCTCGCATCCTTCCATATAGTCAGGCTGTAATATTGTGGTATTCACCAAGGTAAGGGGCTTAAGATTCGTGCAGGACCGATTAAAGTCTTTTTGATAGCGCGCGCGTCCCCTGATCAATGAGAACACATCTTGCCTTGTATTATCTTCTAGACCGACCGTATGCATATCTTTGCGAAACTTCCTGTGGTCGTTGACTGTGAACGCTTTCTCGCTCAATTCAGGGCAAGCCAGCTGTATTCTTTCTGTCCAGTCCGCAAAGTTACTGGGCTCTTCTTCCGTGGAAACGGGCATGACGTAGCTGTTGCTGAGATGCGCGCCGAAATTGGGGTCATATGGCCCTGATTTGTCAGTCTTCGGGGTCGAAGCGGTGGCAGAAGACCTGGTCTTCTTGGTGCCAGATTTGGCAGACGCAGCGTTAGAAGATTTTCTCTTGCGAGGAAGCGGAGGTGGACGCAATTCCATGGGACCGTCGTGATCGGAGTCTTGGGCATCTGTGTGGCTGGAATGGTCGTTCGATATATTGTGTGGTGGCTCTGGATTACCGCGTACGGCACTCATATCTGGTCCTCCTGTCCTTGCAAAACGTTTTGGGACCGTGAGCGAGAGCTGGAGATCGGGTTGGAAATCTGTCTCAGTGATATGCGTAAATATATAACTATTTCTCCGATTGTGTTCTTTGATGGCGGCGTTGGTAAGAAAGAGTGGTGACGGCAATGTTGGTGAATCCCAGATGGCAGAACCAGAAGATCTAGACGTGGGGAGCAGCTCGGGGATCTTAAAAGGGGCAGAATCAGGCTCAGTCTGTCTCGCATCTGACCCGCTTCGATGCTTTTTCGTGGTTGCAGGCAGCTGCGGCGACCGTCCAGCTTTACGCTTCATTCCTACCGAATCATTTCTTGGGGTCCGGTAAGTTGTGGCATCATCCAGAATAGATTTTTCATATCATCGATGTCCATTGGGTCTTGCTTCATGCAACATCTATGACTTCCTTTGAGCATCAGGCAGCAGGCAGCAAGGCAGTGCCATAATATTCGAAAACGCGTGGAGAGTGTGATTGAATGTCCCCGTATGAATAAGAACAGAACACGATAAACGTCAATTGGCTTTTGATGCAGCTCGAGAACGTCAAAAGACTGATATTATTCTTGCACTGCGTTGCGAGGAGACATCATTGGCAAATTGAAGGCTGATCCAGCAGACCTGAACTAGAAAATGCATAGCGAAAACAATAGTTGAAACAATAGTTGAAACTCGAGGTTGCTGCCAAAAAAAAAGGCTGGATCAAGAGACGGCGGCTACACTGAAGCTAGGCTTATTCAGGCAAGCACGGCAGACACCAGCGTAGTCTCATCTGCAGCGCCCCGCTCACTTCTTCATCAACAGTTCGGGCCTCGGGCCAATGTTCATTCTGAGCTTATGTAAATCAATGTTAGGTGCTGACGATGCATCGTCTACAACGTGATCGACGCCAGTCCAATCAACATTGGGGGCAATGTGGAGACAAGCAATGCCCGCTGTGGTATATATGCAATTGTCAGCACCCGTCAGATTGGTTCATATATTGAAGGCTCGAGCTCTTTTCCCTGAGCCTCCGAGATCTCATTCGGTATTTTCACAGACATCATTTAAATCACTCAATCCGGGCAAGATCTAGACCACTGCACAACATCTACAATAATGGCACCGCATGAAGCCAATGGCATCCCCGTGGTGGATTTCTCTGCATGGCAACCTGGTACCCCCATTGACGAGAAGAAGGCGGTCGCTGATCAAATCATCACTGCGTGCCGCAAGTTCGGCTTTGTCTACATTACCAATCACTCTGTAAGTCCGAAGAAACTGGAGGAAGCTTTCGCAATGTCCAAGAAGCTCTACGACTTGCCGTTTGAGCAGAAGCAGCTTGCGCCTCACCCGCCAGGGTTCACTGTCCATCGAGGCTACTCCAAACCGGGATTGGAGAAGGTGTCGAATGCCATGGGCGATGAAGCAGATGGTGACGCATTGGTCAAGGATCTACGGAAAGTAGGCGATGCAAAGGTGATTGCCACTTGAACCCTGCCTGAAACCTGCCCAATGTTTTCCTCATGATGACTTCAGGAGAGTTATGAGATCGGCTCCGAGCAAAATACCCAGCAGCCCAATATCTGGCTGCCTGAGGATGTGCTTCCCGGCTTTCGCTCCTTCATGACCCACTTCTACTGGGAATGCAATACCGCCGCTGAGCAGATCATGAGCGCTATGGCTTTCGGTATCGGTCTTGATGACGAGAATTATTTTCGTCAATCTCATTCAGGACACAACAACCAGCTGCGCTTGCTGCACTATCCCCCCATACCTGCCGCTGCTCTTGAGACTCAGGCTGCTACTCGCTTGGATGCGCATAGCGACTGGCCGTCGATGACTATGCTATTCCAAGATGACTGTGGCGGACTGCAGATTGAAGATCCGAATATACAGGGCAAATTCATTGACGTCCCGCATGTCAAAGATGCCATCGTCATGAACATTGGAGACCTCATGATGAGGTGGAGCAACGGTCGGCCCATGCCTACATCCATGCTGGCATAAGCAGTTTGCTGATGAATAATGTCGAACAGACATGCTCAAGTCCACCCTGCATCGCGTCGGTCTTCCACCCAAGCAGGACCGCTTCACGGGAGATGATCGCATGACGCGCGAACGATATTCCATCCCATACTTTGTCAGCCCAGAAGGCTCTCACATCGTCGAGTGTCTACCACCTTGTATCGACGAGAAGCATCCGGCCAAGTACGAGCCGATCAAATGGAACGACTACATGTTGATGCGCGCAAGCATGCAATACTAGATCGATCATCTGTTGAAGCGTGACCGCTACAGCCAAATGATCTTGCAAGAAGATGCAGGAAATGCGAACGCAGCATTCAGAGTCGATATACCTTGGCCGCCACTATTGCAACCACTAGTATTCTTCAGTCTGCTGACGCTTTTCTGAAACACAATTCAGAATCTTCAAACCATCACGTTCTACGCGCTTTGATTGGCTGTTGAGCATTTCTTGGCGCGTTCAGCCAATAACCATGTTTCAGATTCTTGACACAGGCAGAGCAACACCAATAATTGCATTGTGGCGAACCATCACGAGAAAATTGCCATGGTGATGGGAGAATCATTGTTTGCCAAGAAAGGTATCTACTACCATGGCCTTGTCTCCTGCTTTCTTCTCCTGTCCCTTTGTTCCCTTTCTTCTCCCAACAATTGCATTTCTCGATACTTTCACTATTGTTGCGTCCTCCACAATGATTTATGCATATCTGTTTTACTCAGCAGCTGGTCTGCCTCAATACTGATTCGCTTCTGCACGTTCGCTGACCCTCTATTCAAACAATTTGGCCCTCGCTCTATTAACATCAACCCAAAATGCACCAGATCACCAAACCACTCTCCATACTCTCCCTCCTCACCTTTCTCCCAATAGCCATCAGCACCTACACTCTCACCGAAGACTACTCCCGCGACACCTTCTTTGGCAACTTCACTGCCTTTACCGCGTCCGACCCAACTAACGGCTTCGTCAGCTATACGCCCTATGACACCGCCGCCTCCAAGCAACTCATCTCCACGGTCTCCAACCTCGCCGATGCTTCCTACATCGGCGTCGATCCCACCGCCACCGTCAATTCGGGCCGTCCGTCCGTGCGCATCTCCTCCAAGAAGGCCTTCAACAAGGGTCTCTTCATCCTCGACCTTTTGCACATGCCCGCTTCGACTTGTGGTTCCTGGCCTGCATTCTGGCTCTTGGGTGGAGGCACGTGGCCCACGGACGGGGAGATCGACATCATCGAGGGCGTCAACATGCAGGAGAAGAACCAGATGACGTTGCACACCTCTGCCGGGTGCGCCATTCAAAGCAACGCCGCGGGTGCGTTCACAGGACAAGTCAACACCACCAATTGCGGGCCTGATGAAGCGAACACCGGTTGCGCCATCGTGGCACCGGATACCAACACCTACGGCACGGGCTTCAATACCGCCAATGGTGGCGTGTATGCCACGGAATGGACATCGCAGGGGATCAGCATCTGGTCCTTCCCCCGCGCCAACATCCCCGCCGACATCACCGCCCAATCGCCCGATCCTACCAAATGGGGCACACCGCTCGCCAAATTCGCAGGCGGCTCGAGCTGTGATATTGATGCCCATTTCAAAGACATGAACATCGTCTTCAACACCGCGTTCTGTGGCGATTGGGCGGGCAAGGCATGGGAGAGCAGTGGGTGTGCGGCCAAGACGGGGATGCAGACATGTGCGCAATACGTGGGGGCAAAAGGGGCAGATTTCAAGGAAAGCTTTTGGATTGTCAATTATGTGAGGGTGTTTCAGGAAGGGGACCAGCAGCAGCAGGAGGGTGCACAGGGAAAGAGGATGGGGAGGAGGTTTAACAGGGCGGAGTTGGGATGGGAAGATGACGGGGATGAGTAGAGGATATGAAAAACGAAGTTCAATGGATGAAGTATATGCAGTCGCTCGCATTGTAAGGCATGACCCCTCTTGACGTCTGCTTAACCATCTGCTAGATAGTAGGCTTTGGCCCGATACATCTTATTTGAACCTTGAGTCAAGCGCCTGCATTCAGCCACTCCTCAGGATTCTGACACTTTTCGAACAATGGCGAACCGAAGTTAATGCGTTTCAGACAGCCTCGAGTTTCAACTGTTACAATTTACTAATTTAGCACTGCCCGCTGCCTATGTACCACACCAGTGTGCAGATTCCAAATATCCGAACCCATTGATTATCAACAGACTGCAATCTCTGAACAACGTCCGCAGAGAATATTGAGAGAATGGAGCAACGGTCAGCGCATTCACCAATGCATACCAAGAAGCGTCGACGTGAAGAAGACACAGAGCAGAAAGGACCACCCCGCCTGACCAAAAGAGCTCTTAAGAGGCATGATCGCAGGGAGAGCCGTAGTATACCCAGGTTACTCAATGACCGTAATGCGCCATCCCATGGAAGCTCGCTCAAGCGCTTCGCAAGAGGGGGAGGACCGGACCTACGCGATCTACGTGGCTATACAGGACCATCGAGCAAGAACTCGCCAAGAGCCAAACCGGGCCAAGGTAGACCTTCTATCACGCCTCTTAAGCGGCAAACAGCAAGGGCCAGCGCTGCGGAGACTACGGGCACACAGGCCAGACTTCCTCCACAATCTTCGAGTACAGCTCCAACGGATTCTACAATAAGTCTTAGCCATCTGCTTGATCGGGCAAATGTACCACGCCCGACTTTTGACCGGAAACCTATCAATGTTCAAGATTGGATGGGCGCCATCAGGAAGGATCCCTGTCCCTGGGGTTCAGATGCCGCAATATCGGCCGCACACAGACAGTTCCTGTGGGAAATTGATAAGTCAAGCCTGAAGATGGAAGTCATGATGAACGTCTTCCCAGCGATCAAGGGTGGATCCCGCTACCTCTCAGCAGTGAGCCGGATCTGCGCAAATCTGGCAGATCTGAGTGATGATGATAAGCTTATCATCCCGAAACCCGACTACATGGAAGGTTGTGAGATGTTCCACGCCAATATGCGCCTCTGTGCCGTCCTAAGTCCCTTCATTGTCACTGCGAACGTTGAACGAGCTCCGTTCGCACCGAATTTCTTTACGAAAATCCTCGGCAATTCAGACGACCTTCGAGCTGCAGAAAAGCAAGCTAGATATGACGGCGCACTCGGAGCTCGTGGAATACATATGATGCTGAATCTTGGGAAAGCCACCGAGGTTTTCGACGGCAAAGCATACACTGTCACCTTCATCTACTACTCAGGCTTCCTGCGGATGTATCTCCACTTCATTGCTCCTACTGGGGACCCGGAATATCCTAGGTGCTATCAGACGGCCAAAGCAGGCTCGTGGGCTTTAGAAGACCTCGAAGGCTTTCGAGACGGCGTTACGGCGTTCAGGAATGCACAGGATCTAGCCCATGAACTGCGAGAGGAGATTGTGCGCCAGGCTATCGCGACAGTCGAACGAATGTCGGACGAACAATATCAAGCGCTGGTCAACGAGGCGGAGCAATTGAAACTTAAAGGAAGACGAGGGCGTACCAACAGCTTCGATGGCGAGGAAGCCACCACCAGCTAAGCGAATATCGACGACAATTGGGAGCAGCCCCTGTCTCCAGCGATCTGGCATGCGTCCTTATACCGTCAAGCAATGCTCCGGGAACGAAGACTCTGATAAACAATGGGAGAGAAGTTGTCAGCCAACTCGAAGGCCGGCTGCCAAAGGTCCTCTGGTGGGATGCGATCTGGTCTGGCCAAGCTCGAATTCTCGTGATAGTGAATTGTTATTCGCACCACCAAAAATGACCTGGTAATGACGATGGTGGTGTTATGATTCTGATTCAGGGTTTCTGATACAGGTCTAGTCCAGGAAAGGAAAGTGGCCGTGAATCTAGCGTGCGGCTAGTGCCAGGCTAGCGCGAACGCGTGAAGGGTCTTGGTTGACGAATTGTAAACGATAGCTCGGCAAGGCCAGTGAAATCGCTCGCCTGCTGCCTGAACTCATCTGAGCATGCTTGACATCTGTGAGCATTGCTGTCCAAAGGATCTCAGCAGCGTGACCTACTCCAGTTACGATTAGCAGAGCATGGTTCGGTAATGAACAAGCGCAAAGCTGGGAGTTTGCCGCCGTCTTCGTCCATTTCACCTCCCAAGAAACAACGTCGAAGCGCCTCTTCTTTCAGTGATTACTACGCCTCAAAGGACGACCCCACTCCACATCGATCTGGTCCCCGGGTCTGGGATCTCAAACGAGTATATTTGCCTTCTGGTCATGCTTTTGATGAGCACAACTGCCGGTCCAGGTACGCGCGAAGGCGCTTCGTCGAACCAGTTCATCAGAGCAATACTCGAGCATTTTACGACACGCTCCAGCGATTCGCCAGACACGGAGGTCCAGATTTGAGTGACCTTCGAGGCTGGCCGGAACCGACCACTAGCATGGCATCTTCGGCTCCCAAGAGACAACGTTCGACCAATGCTGCGGACGACCAAGCTAGCAAAAAGAACAAGTCTTCCGCTGTATCGAGCAGGGCACGTGCCTACGACATAAATTTCGATATAATCCTCACAGATGGCAACGTACCACCATCAAGCTTCAAGAACGAGCCTCAGAATATCAAGCGCTGGATGGATGCCACTGACAAACTTCATGCTTCCTTGGAATCAGAAACTGTTGCAGGCGCTGCATATGGAGAATTCCAAGATGCAATTGAAGCGGCAAATATCGAGGACGATGTTATGTTGAAGATTTTCACTAAGATCCAAGGGAAAGAACGGTATCCAGGTAACGCAAATCGAATTTGCGGCAACCTTGCGCCTTTAATCAACAAGGACCTCGTGCAATGCAAGCCCGATTATATGGAAGGGCTGCGACCAGGATTTAGCGACGCCCACTTGAGAAAAGCCCTGGATCCGTACATCGTTTTCTCCGAGAGTGGGAACGCGCCCTTCCTAGCAAATCATTTCACAGAGGTCAAAGGCGGCGGCGGTCAGCCGGAGATCCTGGAAAGACAAGCGAGGTGGGACGGCGCGTTTGGAACGCGTGGCATGCATATGACAAGGAACTTCGGAAAGCAAACCGAGGATTTTGACCGCAATGCTTATACGGTCACTTTCACGTATAGCCACGGTTTACTAAAAATGTTCCTCCACTATCCTGTCCATTCAGATTCTGTCGAGTACCCCAGACGCTATGAGATGTACAGAGCAAACTCCTGGACCCTGGAGACCAGAAGGGGCTTTCGAGAGGGCGTCTCTGCTTTTAGGAATGCCGAAGACCTAGCTGCCGAGATGCGAACGGAGGCGCTCCAGAGAGCCCAGTCAGAACTTGCTGGAATGCCAGAAGCCCGCTACCAGGCTCTTTGTGAAGCGGTGAAGCATGACAAGCCCAAGAAGAGGAAGGAATCTGCAAGCGTGCCCCCAGTTGTGAGTGAGGAGTGAGCGGATAGCGTTCTCATTGTGTTGTTGACTAGCTTCTCACAGCTTGTGATTCATGTACGACATACTTTTGCATACATGCTGACGGCAGCCTTCAAGAGTCGTTCGATTAGATGTAGCTAAAGGATTGACTGCATCACAGAGACTGAACTGCACACGCGCCAAGGCCGCTTGCTGTAATGAAACACTTTTGGAAGTTTAGACTATGAGCAGATGCTAATTATGACCTCAATTCAGGCCCTCTGATGCCCCAGTCCGGAAAAGGAAAGTGGCCGTGATTTGCGTCGATCGTCCTTAGCGTGGGCGGGAGTCGCCTTTGCCTCTTTCCTCTTCCTTGACTTTATCTCTTTATCTCTCTTCCAATCATCTGCCATCGTGGACACAAAGACAACCAACATTCACCTCGTATGTCCGCCACCTAGCCGGGGCGAAGAATGTCATTTGCGGAAGGTCCACATGTCTCAGTACGAGGGTACAACGGCACCTCCGTCAGCTGCAAGATACTTGTGCAAATCAGATCCATGACCTGCTTCATGTGACCTGGTCCGTTGCTACCGACATGCTACCGACATCCACCAGCCATGGAAAGAGTTGTATATGGCCAATACCACCTACGTCTTCGCAACTTCGCCGCCTTCCATCCCTTGCTCTAGTCTCCCCTCGGTCCGCTGCCTACATGCGCTCTGAAAGCCACGGCCCCAATCAATCATCAGCATCGATACCAACCCCCTGTTGATCTCTCGGCTGCCAAAAGCCTTGCCCGGCAATGATGCAGTACCTGCAGCAGCCGATGCTCGTATATAAAGACTCCTATCCATCTTCCTTCTCCCAATTGATAACCAGTGCTGCCACATCATTGAACAAGATGCCTTCCCTTCACGCTACCCTCCGCAGCGTATCTAAATATGCCCTTCCCTTCCTCTTCACCTCCTCATCCATCACCCTCGCCGGCTCTCCTCCCACCTGCTCCAACCCTCAAACATCATGCATGAACACCACCGCCGTGGCAGACACATGCTGCTTCAACGCCCCCGGCGGCCAACTGCTCCAGACTCAATTCTGGGACTACTCCCCCCCCACCGGCCCCTCCGACTCCTGGACGATCCACGGCCTATGGCCCGACCACTGCGACGGCACTTACGACGCCAACTGCGACGCCTCGCGCGCCTACACCAACATCTCCGCCATCATCTCCGCCGCAGGGGCCACCGACCTACTCTCCTACATGAACACCTACTGGAAGGACTACCAAGGCAACGACGAGAGCTTCTGGGAGCACGAATGGGGCAAGCACGGCACCTGCATCAGCACGCTGGAACCGGGGTGCTACACGGATTACGTGCCGCAGCAGGAGGTGGTGGATTTCTTCCAGAAGACGGTGGATCTGTTCAAGACGCTGCCGTCCTACACCTGGCTGTCGAACGCGGGGATCGTGCCGGATAGCAGCAAGACATATACCAGCGACGCGATCATTGCGGCACTGAAGGCACCCAGGGGGGTCACACCCGTGATCCAGTGCGCCAATACGAACGAGTTGGACGAGATCTGGTATTTCTATGATGTCAAGGGGAGCGTGCAGACGGGGACGTTCATCCCCACCGATCCAGGTAAATATTGCCCTCCCGCCCCCATTCCTCTGCTCCCCACGGCCCCTTTCTCCCCAACCTTCCGTACCATACGCGCATCTCCTCATCACACGCACTAACCACCATCACATCCACAAACAGACGGCTCCAAATCCAACTGCCCCGCCACCGGCGTGAAATACCTCCCCAAATCCGGCACCCCGCCTTCCCCTCCCACCACCACCACCACCACCACCCCCAGTGGCAGCACCCCCACCTCCGCACCCGGAACCCCCTTCTCCGGCAAGGGCACCCTCCAAGTAACCACCTCCTCGAAACCGACCGGCTGCATCATCAGCGCAGGGACATGGTACACGACGGGCACGTGCGCGACCTTCACGGCGGCGGCGTCCGGGACTGGATTCACGCTCACGTCGTCGAAGGGGAAATGCGGGGTCGTGGCGGGGAAATTGACGTGTGGGACGAGCGTGAGCACGGCGACGGTGTTTAGCGCGAGTGGGAGCGCGTTGGTCAATGGAGCGGGGACGACGTGGTATGCGAGCGCGGTGCCGAGCGGGAGCACGCAGGTCGGGGTGGAGACGGCGAGTGATGCGACGGGGTTGGTGATTTCGTGGGCGGGGAGTTAGGGGGGATGCAGAAAGTTGTATTTTAATGGATGAACAATACTTGGATGCATCGAAAAAGATTTTCTCAATTCGCGAACGAGCTGGACGTTGTGGGAGGAATGGAAGTCCTCCTGTCTCTTTACTCTTTGCGTTTCACGCCATTTGCAGCAAAATTTCACCACGACAACAGCTGACGTGACGGGACATTTCGTGGAACCAGATCGTCCGGGTCGAGGATGATTGATGGCTGTGGGAAGGGGGGTAGCGCCTCGGGGGTTTGATGGGTGATTCCACCATTCCAACTTGATCAAGATGGGAGTGCATGTGCAGGGCTTCCCAATTGAAAACGCTCAATCGAAAATATATTCTTCTATGCTCTATCCCTCCTCGCCTCATCGGTCTCCTTCTCTTCTTCCTCTGGCCTCCTGTTCCGACGAGGCCGGGTCCCACACGAAAATGGGCACGAGCCACCAATCCTCCTCATCTCCCTTAACCTCCCCATCCTCCCTCCTCACCACTCCATCCCTCCGCAACTCCCCCTCCCCCCCCCCCTCCTCCCCTTGCTTCACCTCCCCCATCCCCCCCCTCCTCCACCCCTCAATCCTCAACTCCCCGATCCGCACAAATCCCATATGCGCATACAACCTCGCCCCGACCTCACTACTCGTCAGCACCACTTTCACCCCCTCCCGCCTCGCCTCCATCTGCCCCACCTCAATCAACCGCCTCCCGACCCCGCGCCGCTGCCACGTGGGCTCCACACACAGATTCTGCAGGGTGAAATAGCCTCGCCCGTCCTCATTCCCCACGGGCCCCTGCTCCTGCCAGAAGCGGTCGAAGGCGGCGGATTGCTGGGCGCGCCAGAGGGCGGCGCGGGCGGGGTCGACGGAGCGGTCGAGGCGGAGGAGGGAGATGTATGTTTCGTGGATGGAGGCGCAGGTGCGTTCGAGGGCGGCGGTGTAGGGGGTTTGGAGGGGCGGGGAGGAGGGGAGGAGGGTGTGCGTGCCGGCGGGGGGGTGGGGGTGGTAGAGGGCGAAGCCCACGACTACGCCGCCGCCGCCTCCTCTTTTTACCTCTGCATCGTCATCACCATCATCATCGGAGTCCCGAGAAGGGGGTGGTGATGGTGGGGGGGGATCCCCCGGATCGGTCTCGGCGACGTAGAAGACGTAGCCGGGGGTCCAGAAGCGGATGCGGGCGCGGCGGAGGAAGTAGTCGCGGAAATCGCGCTGGTGGGTGCGGAAGTAGGGGTTGGTGAAGTTGTAGAGTTCGTCGGTCTGGAAGGCGTGGGCGGAGATGGTGGCGATGGTGGGGATGTCGGCGGGGGTGGCGGGGCGGGTGTGCATGTTTTTTCTTTTTTTCTTCTTCTTCTTTTTCTTTCTCTTTTTGTACCCTTTTCATGGGCTCCGGGAGATTGTTCTGTGGGGGGGCGGTAGTAGCTGAGGCKGGGGGGRGGGGAGTGAATGGATGTAGATATATATATATGGGGAGAGGAGACTCGTGGGTCAGAAGGCTCACGAGGACATGGCAAGGCCGGTGGGGCTCAAGGGGCGAGCACCATCAGTTGGTCACTATAACAGTTCAATGTGAAGGGATCCGCCCGGGAGCTTTTGTATCTTTTCCCAAGGAACGCGTCGAGCAGAGCCTCAAGCAGAGACTTGGTACATACAGAATGAACCGCACGCACCGATGAACGGGTCATGATCGGCTTTTGTTCGAGGCCGGACTCGGAGCCAGCGGTGAAGCTAAACAGTCAGCCATCGCTGCCTGCCTTTGCGGTCCCACTCATGCATTGATAAGCAAGCGTGGCAGGCCTGATGTGCGCTGATCACACCAAGAGGAAGGAAAAAACCACGCAAAAAGATATCACACCGGCCGGACGAGGTGGAGTATCAAGAGACGAGAGCCGAGCAGGGCAGCATTTGAGGCAAATTCCAAATTAGGCCTAGAACAAGTAGAATAAGGGCCAATAGGAATCGAACCCATCGAACACAGAACCCACAGGGACATCAACAGAATAGTCGTCAGCTGGTCCAAAAAGGGATGGATCAAATCATAGCAGGAGTTATTCCCATCTATCATTCATTGGAGAGAATAAGATCTTCCATTCGGTGCGGTTAGATGCTGGGATTTTTGCTTCCTGAACGCCAGTCCTGAGCCCATCCTCATGCTAATTCCCACATTCAAAGCCTTACGAGTCCTTGCCCTCCAATGCCAATCCACCAGATACCATTCCCCATCGCCAGAGGGAGGATACTCCGGATTCCCTTGTCCGCCGTATCCGTCTGATCCACGCCCTACATGACATACAACAGATTGGTATCTATGATCAGATCAGTCAGGCACTCCTCTTCAGATGCACAAACACCGCAGATGGCACGAAGCTATTTGGTGGCGTTGTAAGCAGCACCACCGGGATCGAGAACCATCTCGGTGTCACCACTCTCTTCGCTTGTTGTTTCGTCGTCCGCATATTCTTCGTCTTCTTCTTCTCCTCCCTCATCCTCTCCCTCTTCAACATCGCTCTCATCGCCGCTCACTCCACCGCTGCCTTTCACGAAGCCGGTCTTGGCAAATGCGTCATGACAATATGAGAGGGATGAGGACTTACTCAGGGGATGACTGCAGCTGAGCTGCGGTTTCTGCGTGTACTTGGCTTCCAATTCCTCGCGAATGGAGTTCAGGAGCTGAACGTAGCTTTGCTGAGGATTCTTCTTGAGCGCCGTGATGAAGGCCCATGACATGGCCCCGGTCGCCTGTCCGGCTATTTGTGCATCTTGCCTACACCAATCTGTCAGTACACTTGAGGGGGGACAAGTCTGCATTTTTGGTGGGGGAAGCCGTACGAGGTCTGAGTGTCTTTGCTGCCACTCCACATCACCACATCTGCCGGGCTCGTCTTGGTCTGCTTGTTTTTCTCGTACGTGTCTTCGCCTCGGGTGGCTTTCTTGAAGAAGCCCATGGCGGTGCTTGCCATGCCGCCCATGTCGCCACGAGCATACGCACTGACGATACCGAGCAAGCCTTGACCTGCTTCCTTGGCCAGGTTGGGCTCTTTGAGCACACCTTGGGTGCTGTAGATGTAGGGCAGATCGAGAGCGGAGCCGGAATGGCAGGAGTCGAAGATGGCTGTTAAACGGACCCCCGGTTGAAGGGATTGGACCATGATGCGATGCATTTCATCATCGACAATGTGTCCAACTTGGCGGAAGTCGACAGGGTAGATGACCTCGTCGTAGCCATCTTCTTCGTCGCCGTCCAGGTCTTCTGTCTGACCGCCATGGCCTGTGCTCTCATTTCATTAGCGGTGTCCTGGCCCCATGTGCGATCTTGCAGATGGTGTTGGCAGAAGATGGACTGACCAGAGTAGTGGAAGAAAAGCGAATCGTTGGGCCGCGCATCTTTGACGAGCCAATGCATAGCCCGAATGATATTGGCTTTGGTCGGTTGGCTCATCGGGTTCTGCTGGTCGTCCGTCAAGATGACCATGTCTTCCCTCGCATATCCAAAATTGCCGTTCAAATATCCCGACATGTTCTTGACATCATTGATGCATCCTCGCAATTGCCCCTTCTGGCCGAAGTAGTTGATGCCAATAAGTAGAGCTTTGCGTCTACCTGTGCAAGTCGAGTATTGAAAGTTGTATCCTTGTGGGGCGCCGTTGCCGAAGCTTTGGCCACCCTGCGGAGGCGGCGGAGGAGCGTGGTGGTTGCCTTGGACGTAGGAATTATTGTTCACAGATGCAATTCCTATAAGTGTGGCATCCATTAGCTGTCTGAGTCTCTTCATTCTGCAATAGCCATGTACCTGGTCTGCCACCGTATGAAGGTCCACCCGGAGGAGCAGGGCCGTAGCCTTGACCGGCGGTTGGAGGAGGCTGTATGATGTTTATGGTCAGCATGAGAACCAGAAGACTGTAGAGATTGAAGCTACTCTTACCCCTCCGTAGTATCCTGGACCAGGAGACGCTTGCTGCGGTGGGTATCCGGAAAACCCGTGCTGGGAGCTGAAGGTCCATCAGCTCTGGCATACATGGTGGAATCTCAACGACACTCACGGATATACTCCCTGAGGAGGGTATCCTTGTGGAGGCGGTGGGCCGTGGCCTTGTTGAGGCGGTCCGCCGTAGCCTTGTTGCGGTGGAGGTCCTCCATATCCGCCATATTGCGGCTGAGGAGGTCCATAATTTGGCTGCGAAGGGTAACCTCCCCCATGTTGCTGCCCTTGGCCAGGAAAGAAGGACATCTCCGCCGCAGGTTGCCGAGGGCGAAGAGAATGGAGGTCAAGGGCGAGAAGTGGCGGGGTTGAAGTTCTCCCTTGTGACGCACCGGTTGATTGAGGTCAGACAGTCAACGATTGGTGGAGCCTCAAGCCTCAACGAGGACTTCAGGCTTTTAGGAAAGGGCTGAAGAGATTTTCTGAGCCTTCTAGTAATGTGATAAGTGTTTCGTAGGAGACAAGGCGCGAATGGGAGATTTGGTGTAGAATATCGAGCCAACTTGATTGGTCAGCTCCAAATGAGGAATAACTTCTTTCAGATAGGACAAAAATCTTTCCTGTGCGACACTGCAACTCAGTCTCCCCACTCAACTAGTCAACTGGGTACTTCTTTCATTCCCACCCCCAGCCAATGAATCATCACCTACAGGGTTTCGATGTGAAATCTAAATTCAAAGTTCAAGAGCGTGATGGTAGCATATCCTCAAATGACTGAGGATGCCTCTGTTGGCACGCTTCCAAAGCGCATTCAGCCGTGGAGGTGAGTGTATGAGCGCGGCTATCTATCAATTGCCTTCATCATGAGGACTACAACTACCGTCAGGCTCGAAATACTGGGTAAAAACAATTTCCATGCTCTATCTAATGACCTTGACAGGCTTCTCACCCACGAGAACGGTAGTTTTGGTATGCATCGAGCGATCATCTGGTCCGTCCTGGACATGAGCTCAGCCAGCAAATCTCTCAATAAATTTCCCAACAATATTTCCATTGCACACGCCCTGATAGGAGCCACACTTCAACTTTGAACACTCCCTGGTAGTTTCTGGTTCCCCACTTTGTCAGTGGATCAGTCCGGTCAGGCGGTGCATAGCACAACACTAGCTCAACCTTCAGCTCTGTAGAAATTACCAGCTGAAGGCCACGACAATAAAAAGGATGTCGCTGACTTTCCCATGACGATATCAACAGCATTCTGACTTTTCAGCATACCTTGCAACATCCGCCGCTGCCACACGCAAAGAGGGAGGTAATGGTAAGCCGAAGTCTCAGTCATACTACATACAAGCTTCATATCCTGATTCGGCCTTCAATGTGGTGATCACCTCTTGTTATGACCCAATGCTAGGAACATCTATTTAGTGCGAGGGTCTTTGAGGTTACGAGAGTAACATTCGGTTATTCTCGGTCGCAATAGTCGTGTACATCCTTTGGCTTCTGATTCTGTTTGAGCGTGAGAGCTGGCAATCTTCGAAAAGCTCAGCTACAAGCGCCAATTTCTGTTCATAAAGTCTTAGGAGCACCCTCCTTCTATTCATGAGTTAAATCTGTCATTGCCTGGTCGACACTCTTGATGTCATCCATTGTTTTCTGATTTTACGTAGCCGAGGATGGGCGATGGAACTACTCCTGGCTCCGTGTGGGTACTAATTTGGGAGTTGCTTCATCAGAACTAGTGTATTTGAGCTCAAGGTTGCTATCACTCTCTACAGATGAGGTCTCACTTGCTCGCATAGCCACCCGCTTGTCGATTTCTCTCGAGGAAGTCTGTCTCACTTGCGATGGTATTCATCAGGTGGAGGGGGGGAGGGAAGGACACCACATATACAAGGTTTCATCTAACAAGTTGTGGTGTGCTCGAGAATCGTACCAATCTGCCCGCGGACACGGCACTGAGAGCCTCGCTCATGTGCACTTGAGTCATGTCACTGTGCAACCTCAACTTCTACCTGAAGAGCTGCTAAAGCTTGCTAAACAAGCCACTCAACCAAGACCTCGCCCACGGTCGGTCGATTGGTGTATAAGAAGGGCACCGCAGGCGTCCACTTCTTCTCAAGCATCCATTCTGCCAACGACTGCGTTCACTTGTTCCTTATAATCCATTTCTGCCTCTAAAGAAATCCGCCTCAAAGCGAAGCTCCAAACCTTTTGTATCGACAACAGCGTAGCATGATGAAGACCTTCACCCTTCTCTCCGCCAGTATGGTGGCCTTTGGTCAACTCCATGTCGCCTTCGGCACGACGACAAAGTTCAACGCAACAGTATGACAGCTGTGTTCTTGGAGGGTTTGTCATGTACGCTGAACATGGACAGTTTGAAAATCTCCCTGCTGTCCCTGAAGAAGGGCGTCTAAGTCCCGTGGGCACTTACATGGACATCTCATACCCCAACTTCGACCTCAGCAATCCAGTCCTAGCGGTCGCTGGTATCCTTCCTCAGGGGAAGATTTACATCTTCGGTGCCGGTTCCTCAGCCAGTCCCGCAGCAATGACGACGTCATATACCGGCTCCAAAGTCAGGTCCATCGCCCTCGAGAGCCTTTACTATGGCTGTCAAACCAACCTAGGTCAAGCAGCCGCATCTTTTCCAGAGGCCTGCACGATCACGGCAACGGGCTACAGAAATGGGGCGGTCGTCGCAGTTCAAGAATTTCCCTTCACGCCTTCGAACAAGGTGAAGGCTCCACTAGCTTCTGGCAAGTTCAATTCCGCGTTCAATAACTTGCAGACGATTACCTATGCCCAGAGTCCCGCAACAGGCACCCAGTTTCTCTTGGACACCATTGTTGGGACCAAACAGACTTGATGCTGTGCAGTGACTAGCTCACGAAAGCGGGTGTTTGATCTGAGGGTGATCGCAAATGGATTGAATGCATATTGTTTTATTTCAAGTCTGGCTTGAATTTTGATACCAAGATTGTGTACTCCTGTACCGAGTTTGTGGGTAGCTGTGTTAGGAAAAGATCAAATTGATAGGATGATTGTTTGGCAAGCAATGAACCACATATATCCTATTTCCGTCCTCCATTGACTCTTTCTCGCGGCGGTCGGACGAAAACAAGTGGCCTTGCTCAGCCGGAAGTCCTGGTACCTGGAGATTTGGTCATGTCTTCATGAGGACTTCCCCCTATCCCGAACCAAGAGTCGACACTCTCTTTTCTTTTGGATAGGACGAAGGATCTTTCACTGACGACAGCATTTCCATCTTCTTCATTCAATCGCATGAAATTCGATTTACCCACGTTCAGCCAACGTCAAATGCAGCTTTCAACCTGCCATTCTTTGCTTCACTTCTTTGCTTCTATGTTTCAGCGTAATTCTTTCATCAATAGGCCCCGATCATGGCCTTCGCGCTTTCAAGGCCCAATTATGTTTCAGAGGACCATCTAGAAGAGCTATCGGGCACAGTCCGTGACTGGCAGTTCACGCATGGCTCCCTTCTCAAAGCACCACCATCCAGCGGAGAACCGTATGCCTATCCGATTGGCGTCTCACTATTTCCTTCGAACTTCCCTCGACACCTATTTGGGTCCGCGCTAGACCTTCAGTGCATCTTCAACCAGCTCTACAGCGCCGTTTCCAACGATGGCGTTTGGCTCTACGATGTGCTCCGCAATCAAATCACGCATGATCCCACCTCCATGGCAGCCATACTATGGAAGATCCACACCAATGCCATATCTTCTGGCATCCCACAACCTATTTCACTCGGAATCTACCGCTCCGATTACATGCTGCATGCCCCGACTCCCAACAATGACATGTCACTAAAACAAGTCGAGTTCAACACCTACTCTGTCGCAGGCGGCTCCCATTCCAATCTGATCTCTCAAATGCATAGGTCCTCCTCACCGTTGTGATTCAGTCCCATGCTTGAGCTCTGGAGACGGGCTGATGTACCACCAAAAGCCACCTTGCCAGCACTGGCGCCTATCAACAGGATCCGAGCCCCATCCTCCCCTCTCTACCTGCCAACAACACCATTGAAGGGATTGCGGATGCACTGTCATTCGCCCACGAAACATATCGTTCGGTGGCGCCCAATGCTCCTTTGGCCGTCCTCTTCGTCGTACAACCTAACAATGTGAACATTGCTGACGAACGGCCCGTTGAATATGCCTTGAACAGTCGCCGGATCCGATGCTTTCGTGTCGAGTTTGGCTCAGAGGTCATGGCTCGCACGTCACTCAGCGCCAAAAAGGCTCTGCTCTTCCATCCAATCTATGCGCCTGAGAATCCCGCGGAGATCTCCGTCGTCTACCACCGCGCCGGTTATGATGTCGAGGAATATGATGTGAGCGGTCGCGCATGTCGTCTACGACTGGAGATCTCTCGTGCGATCAAGTGTCCCAGCATACTCGGCCACTTGGCGACCCTGAAAATGGTACAGCAACAATTGACAAAACGAGAAAATCTGTCCAGGTTTCTGAGCGATGAAGAGGTGGAAAAGATATTGGCCGTCTGCATGCCTATGTACCCCCTGGATGATTCCAACGAGGGCCAGAAAAGCAAGAACATAGTGAAGGATGGGACGCAAGTGAAGAACCACGTACTCAAGCCTTGTCTTGAAGGGGGTGGACATAATTACTTTGGGGAACAGATACCCGGATATTTGAAGCAGCTTCGACGGGAGGGAAAGAGCTTGGAAGATCTGGTGCTCATGGAATTGATTCAGCCGCCAGATGTCAGGAATGTGCTGATGAGCCCGACCCAGGGCGCTTATTCTGGGAGCGTCGTTAGTGAACTGGGAATATTTGGAGCAAGCATGTGGAGATCGACTGCACTTCGAAGCTCTCAAGGACCAGATGGTCAAGAACAGCACACGGAGGACGTAGAGGGAGACGATAATCTTCTGCTGAACCGCCAGATCGGCTTCTCATTCAAAACGAAGCCACGATCGGTCAAGGAAATGAGCGTGGTCAAGGGTTACGGCTGCTTCGACAGCCCTTTCCTGATATGATGAAATTGTATCATGGGTATCTCGTGCGCCATTCAATCATTAGCTTTGCTCCATGTCAAGTAGAGAAGCACAAAAGCACGCCAACAAGCACGACAACCACCACACACATTACCAAGCCAGCCGTCTTTCCCCCAGAGTCAAGAGAGCGTACATAGCCATCCACAGGCTCCTGCCGGCGTCCTCGTCGTCATTCTCTTCCGAAGAGAGACCGCTACCGTTATGAACCGACAATGCTGCTGTCTTCGCCCACATCACTTGAAGAGACCATCTTCCATCTTGCCCACCACCCTTTCTCGGTCTCACGCCACAAACTTCTTCTCCGCCTTCGGCTCCGCAATGGCGCTGCGTCTCTGATTCTCATTGACTTCTGGGATTTCGCGGGGTCTGTATGTACTTCCAGTCAGTGGGAACATCTTCAAGACTTGTGCTCACTCTCAAAGCGGATGGGGTTGTGCATACACAGTCATCGCACTCGCACCCATGCAAACCAGGCCGAGAAGGCCGAGGAAGCGTAGAAGCTGCATCCTTCTTTCCAGACCCTTTGAACAAGATTATCCTAATCCGATCTCTCGAGAGGTTATACGGAGACGCTTTGACAGATCCACAAGAAAAAAGCTTCGGCTCGACAGACGAGGGAGGTGATTGTCAATCTATGGTCGAAAGTCTCCAGCAACGACGAAAACCCACCGGAAAAGATTCAGGGACAGCAGCCTTCTTATGTACCCCGATCCAACAACCCCAATCCATCATGCCCAGGGTGGCGCTGTCGCATGTGCCTCATCCCACACCCCAAACTCCCCCCAAACCCCAACCAACCGCGTCGGTCCCTCGCATACATCTTGGCGGTTGGTTAGCGACTGTGCCGTCCGAGAATAGCCTTGCCGTGCAGACCGCAGGAATCTGAAGCGTTGCCGATTCGGGGCCATGGTTGGCTGCATTCTTAGCGCCCGAGGGCCCGGCGGTGTTTCGGGATCGATGCAGAATTGCAGACCACCATTCACCACTCCGTCAGGGCATGTGCACGATGACGAAGGTTCCGCAAATAGCACATTTGAGATTTGAAGGAAGAGAGCCTTAGATGCAATGCAGGAACGAAGGCAGGCAGGTCGATAGGCCGACATGATAGAAGGTCGGTTTCGGGATGACGATGCAGGAGCCGGTGAGATTGAGCGTTGGGGGGAAAGCGAGCGGTTGCTGTCTACTTCTGCTGCTGCGGGTGCTTACTTACCCCTTAACATCACCCACTCCCATGATGTCGCCCCTCTTGGGAGTCGAAAAAAGAAACATGTGAGCGCCGTCAGCCCTGAAGGATTTCGGTTGGTGCCATTTCACAGGCTGCACGCAGCTTGGCGGACAGGGCTGAGTCGATCCTTCGCGCCAAAAAGAAAGGGAATGAAAATAACAAGAAGGGAGAGACAATGAATGGATGGATGAATGGAACAAGAGAGATTGATGAATCGATGCAAAGCCTCGGAAAATGGAACAGGCGAGTGATTCTACTTACTGCTGATGATGGCAAGACAATTCACATTGCATACTCCAATCTCGCGCGCTCCGCCAAAGGCCGGACAGAAGGAATGGACAAACTGGAATTGATTCTTTTCATCTATGAATTTCTCTATCTGATGCATTCGCACGTCCGAGTCTGCAAACTCCATTTGAAGGCACAGGAGAACATGAACGAGTCTGGTGAAACTTTCCCCGCCGACCCCCAGCGCCATCGCCGTTTTTGAAGGGGTATGAACGCCGGGAAAGCTGTAAACGACGGAGAAGCGTGGGCGTGCTCGTATGTTCGTGTATGTTCGTGTGCTACGTTGTTTTCATGGTCCGAAAGACCGCTTGAGGGGCGATTGAATTTGCAATCGTGTGTTCGAGGATGGTCGATAATGTTGGGGATGTTTTTTTTGGGGGGGTTTTTTTTTGGACTGGTGTGATTGACGCATACTGTGATCTCTCATTCGCTGAGGCTGTGTGGTTGGAGAGTCGCTCGCATGTTGCTGTCCCTCAGTGTATGTGATGGCGTCGTCGTTTCAGGTTCCGGCCAGAACCAGAAGACTCTGCAATCTGCCATCATCCTCCCATCTTCTTTGAGGAGCAAGAGTTGAAAAAAAAAAATCCAGTGCCGAAGAAATAGATGCACAAAGAGAAAGAGAAAAAAAAACCGCAGGCAGACCCCTTCCCACTCCCAGCCTTTTCGAAGACCCCAGACCAATCATTCGAATGTCATCTCCACCTGTCCCATGCCCGCCTGCATCCTCAACTCTTCATCCTCGTCCTCGTCCTCTTCCTCTTCACCTCCCACACCGCTCTCCTCGTTCTTCCCCTCCCGGATCGCCAGATCTTGCACTTCCCCCAACATACTCCCCTCGAACCTCATCCGCGCCGCATGCCCGCCTTCCTGCTTCACAACCCCATCCAGGATGTCGTGGAGAGTAGGCAGCGACACCTCACCCTTCTTTCCGCGAGCGCTCACAAGCTCGTCAGCGGGGGATCCATCCGTCTGCGCGCCCGCAACACCAGAGTCCTTGATCATGGTGGGCTCAGGTGTCACGGCGACATCAGTAGCAGCAGCGATTTTCTTGCTCGGGCTCGCGTCTTCAAGCTCCGCGGACGCGACACGTTTGCGCGAGGGGGTCTGGGTGGGCGGGGTGGCCACCTCGGCCATGGGAACCCCCCCCTGCCCTTCGTCCTCATCATCAGCAGCCGCAACAGTGGGTGAGGAAACGACGGCGCGGCGTTTGCGGTGCTGGCGGTGGGGCTTCACGTGAGAGGATGGTGTCGCAGGAACTTCGGAAGAAGGCGTGGCAGGAGCGGCCGCATCTCCGCCTTCCTTGGCTTTCTTGCTGGGACTCGGTCCACCCTCGCCCTCGCCCTCGCCTTCGCCCTCGCACACATCAGAAGCGGCGCGTTTGCGGTGACTGTTGGGTGTCTCAGCGACTTTACGAGGGCGGCCAGGGCCGCGGCTCGGGGTCGCTGGAGCCTTGCTGCGTGGCACTTCGGTGGTTTCGTCGTCGGGCGGGGCAAGGCCCTGGGCTTTGGCTCGGAGGGCTTGGGCGCCGGCTTTGTCCTTGGCTTCGAATTTGGCGGTCGCGCGTTTTTTCACTTGCTTGAGGTGTTCTTCCAGGGCGCGGCCGGAGCAGCCGAGCTATTATTTTGGGGAGAATGGGTGTTAGAGAGGATGGTTTGGGGATAGAGATTAGAAAGGGGGGTGGCGAGGGGAGAAAGTAAAGACATTGATGATACAAAGATGGAGGAGAGAGGGGATGATGGACAATGGATAATGGATATTGGGAGGCTGCTGAAAATGCAAATGGAAAGAGGGTTGGGGAAGTAAGAAATGAGGGAATGTTCATACACTCTTCGCGCAATCCTCATAATTGATACGAAGATCGTAGAGGTAGAGATACGACTCCAAGATTTCGCGATCCCAGGACCCTTGGAGACGTCAAATTAGCAAGTCTTATATGGCTTGGTTGAGACTTTATCATACAATCGTAGGGATCCCTCGGCCCCCCAGGAGGCAAAGGAGGACGTTTGTCTTTGGGCTCAGGTGGTGGACCTGGAGCACGCTTTCGAGGCTTTGGGGGAGGAGCCATGACGCGTTTGTCGTTGCTTTTGTTGATGGGCGCGGCCTCGGAGCTTTTGGAATCTTTGTTGACGTTGATTCCCTTTGTGACATGGGTCGTGGTGAGAACCTTTTTACTACCAGTAGGCCTGGGACTAGGCTGGTGAGGCATGGCGGACGTGACTTGATCTTCTTCAAGGGCCATGCTGTCAAGGAGAATTGAGAGTAGTCAGAAAGAAAAGTGTAGCAATTGTCTAGGATGACAAAGTGAGGGTGGTCAGAAAGATGGAATTCGCAATTGTTCAAGAAGATTGAGAAAAGACCAAGTGAATCGCGGTTGAATCCCGCGATGGGTGAGAGAGAAAGAGAGTCGGGTTTGAAGTTGACGGAATGTTTATAAGTACGATGTCAATTCAGTGTTGTGGTTACCATGGGTGACTGGGTAACGCGTCGATAACACACAATCGCGTGAGGCCTCTGCTCGGGTATCGGGTACGAGTGGTGGCGATCTTCGACTTTCGTCCACCACACCGTAATGAGGATTTGGACTGGAAGCCTTCAACGGTACACATGAAAGCCACGGATGCTTTGTAAAGAGCATGAGCCATCGTCAATGTCAACGCTGAAAGCCATCTCTCTAGATTGCTTGACTGTGACTTTCTCGAACAAACATCTGCTGTTTGCACGTGAGGTGACCGTTATTGAGACTCAGCCTTCTCGTGACGAGTTTCCATCTCATTAGAGTATCCCAGTCAAGCTTCTGGGTGAGAGCCGTTCCGAAGCGACAGGAGCAAGCGCCATGAAGCGCCTTGAGTTCGAGACACTGGTCACTGCGCATACGCGCTACTGGTGGCGAGAAATAGATTTACCATATTACAGCCCATCATCTGGAAGATTCAGGAGTACAGAGACTTCACCGAGATCAAGGTCAAGCTTTCCCAGATATTTTCCGACGCATTAGTGAATAGATGAAGCAAACAGGGCTGATACTTATGATACAACCATGAGCCTCCTTCCTATCGCTTTCTTGCTCCTTTCGATCGTCCTACTCAAGGCATCCGCCAGGCCATCACTCAATAGTACCGCCGCCAAGAACGACTTCGATGTCACATGCTATCGTGGAAGCGAAAGGTTCCCCGCCATCAGCTATGAAGCTTGCGAACCTCTGATAACATATCTCGAATCTTTCACCGAAGTACAAGAATACATTGGCGTTGACTTTCCGCAAACATACACCGTACGCGAGGCGCCTCGATGCGTGGTCATTATTCATACCGGTCGGGCGACACGAGATGCCTTTCAAGGAAGTGAGTTCGGGACCGCAGCCGGGAGGGTACTGAGCGAATGCGGGGCACGATCGCCGGAGTTTGGTCACTCGTTTGGAGGCTTTGTTGGCTTTCGACCGAGATGGTTTGCTGAGGTGAGGGCGGTGGCAACTGGAGCTGGGACAAACCAGACGCTGGTCATGGACCCACCTGTTGTGGTGATTGACTAAAATAGGAGTCTCACCGTGAGTCTAACAATATTCACATCTCGATTCAATGTTCCCACAGATCATGGGCATCTTGCTCCTCATCGAGGTGGCTGTCGTTCTATAGGGAAGACTGCATTACCGCACTAGAGATGATTGTTGAAGTGCTAATAGATTTATCGTGCTTCGTCCAATCAATAGAACCAAACACACAATACATACCAATGATAAGATAAACAACATCGATCAAGTCAGAATAACATCATGAGTAAAAGGTTGATGTGCTTGATTTGGCACTAGACCGGGATAACGTTTCTCCGGGCAGCCAAATTCTCTAGCTTCAACATCAAGAACAAAAACTCTGACAACTCTTCAGGAGTCCTCGACGTTGGCTGAGCTCTCTGCCAAGCTCGCAATGAGCTTCATTCTACCTCGAAAAATCCTCCATCGCGCGCATGGCTTGTCACTCTCGTCGAGCAATGGATGGATCCAACCTAAACGTCAATTCCTTCACCATGGAGCTGTAAGCTGCACTGGCTCTCTTGATCTACAGGCTGCCGATCTAATTGCTGATTCGATGACTACTTACAGTCAGCGCACACAAGGCTATGGCGGTCTACATGTAGCTCGATCTTATATCACAATACCTCACTCGATCCTTTGCATCACGTCGCTGGTAGACGATACCTGCCACACCATGTTGGCCCAGCTACAGCCCGAACATTCAGTCTCTTGACGAGGAGATCCGCTCGCTATCAACCTCCCAACCCTTGGGCCCCTCCGCCTCTTCCAGAGTCAGAGACCCCAAATGTGACATCCCCTAGAGTCGCCTCTCTCTTCACCAAGGGCCTTATTGCTTTCTGCACCGTCATCACTCTCGCTCGCCTCTACGCTGACGCCGTTCTTGACCCGCACACGGCAGTCAATGCTTCACGCTCTACCGCAGAATTGTGCATGCGAATTCGCGAAATCAGCCAAAAGTATTTCATTACATCTACAGAAAATTCTCGTTCACATCGAGCAGAATTCGTGCCAGGGTCAACATTCATGCATGGTCCCTTGCTTCACCTTGCATTGAATATGTTCGTGCTCAATGCGTTCGCACCCACGCTCATCATGCACTACGGCCTATTCCGAGCCTTTATACCGCTCTGGTTCTTGGCCGGTTTTGCTGGAAGTGTAGCCCTTGTCCGATGGCAACAAGTCAACGAACCGGGGTCCGCTTGGGATATCAAAGGCAGCAAATCCGAGTCATTCCTCGGAGTCAAGCCGACCCCAGAGACACGAGCTATATGGAGTCAATTCAGCGGCGCTTGCGGGGCTAGCGGCGTGCTTTCGGGAATCTTTGGCTTCCTGGTCACCGCTGGGCATGGAGGCATGACTGTTGGGTTACCTTTCGTGCCCTTGGGGATACCTCTGTCAGCAGCCACGCTTGGCTACGTCGCGCTCCAGTATTGGGCCCTTTCAACCGGGAGCCTTCCGCAATTCAATCATGCGGGCCACATCGGTGGGATGATCGGAGGAGCTATGTTTGGAGTCTTCTTCCGACTGCCTTTTCTCAGGCGGCGGCGATTATTCTGAACTATGTCTGACTGGAATCGAGGCGCACTCCATCCAGACAATGATCGAGAAACTCTGTCAGCAAGAAGACAGAATTTGAGGTTCCGAGAACAGACGGCTTCAGTCCTTCATCAGCGCTCCAGCTTCTCCGGAGCTCAAGTTTGAAAGGCATACGAACCCCTGATGATCTCCCCCTGCCTCTTATCCCGCCTTAGCACTCCTCCTTCTCTTCCAAAACACTCCACCTCATGACATCCCACCTTATCAAGCTTGCCAGGCTTGAGTCCACCACGCCGCCTCGCCAGCCGCGCCCTCAACGCCCTCCCCTTCCCATCTTCCATCGCCACCTCCAAAAACGCATCCACGACCTCCAAATCTACCTTTCCTTCCACCCGCGCAACAACTCGCCCTTCTCCGCCAAATCCCTTCCCCTCTCCCTCTGCCATCCGCGCCCAGCGCGCACAAAGCTTCGGATCTTCGCGCGCCAAGGCCGTGAACACGGTGGCTGTCTCGAACTCCACAACCACTTCCACCTCGCCGGCTGTTATTGGAGGAGTCGCATCACCATCAGCGCGACCTGGAAGGATCAACCAATCGCGATACCTGACCCCGCCACCGCTCCGTCTCTGCTTATTCGACGCATGCGCGCGTGCTGGCAAGGCTAGCGGAGACGATGGGCGGAGCGGTGGGGTCGTCGGCGACGTATCAGCTGGCGATGAGTGGTTCAGTGTTGAGGGTGTGGATGCCGTGTACCCCGCACTTCCGAGAGACGGCGTGGATGGATGCGGAGAGGGCAATCGGTGCGGTGACGCGGTGGAAGGGAAGGGGTGGGAGATGGTCGGGCGGCGCTGCGGCTGCTGCTGCTGCTTCTTTTTGGAGAGATGGGGTAGGGTGAAGGCGAGCGGCATGGTGAAGATCCCACGAACGACTGACTGACTAAATCTCGAAGAGATTGTCACCTACTCTTTCAAGAAGGGGGCCCGCTTTGAAGGAAGCAGCGCCGCTGGTGCCACAGGAGAGAGAGAGAGAGAAATGAGGCCCATCCAAAGCACGACCCCCCAACACCACCACCATTCCTCAGCGCAAAACGAAACGAAAATGGGAAACAAAGCGCCGTCTTTGTGGGAACAACTCCATTGTCAGTCGGGAAGTGGAGCGTTTGTTTCGCCCTCCTGGGGCTTTGTAGCGGAGCCACACCCATCCCTCCCCCCCCCCAAATCAACTCTTTCAGAGCTCCCTGAGCAAATGATACCGCCTTCTCCATTCTAAGCTCCTAACATCCACCTCGGTCTTTTGAGCGCAACTTGCATGATTTTGGGTCGCAGCCTCGAGAACAAGAGACGTTCACGGATGGAACGGGACGATGGATGAGTGATTGTGGATGTATGTATGTATATACTTGCTCTGGAAGGCTCTACCTATACCATCCATCCCATAGACAAATCACCCCCCCCTCCCCTCCCCTCCTCCCTCCCGGCATCTGACCCGTTCGCGACGAGGATGGTGTCCGTGCACCTACAATAAATACAAGATCGTCAAAACCAGCCCACGCGCATGCAATGCAAATGAAGAACACCCGATCGTGATGGTATAGATGATTTCCTTCCAAAAGAGAAGAGCTGCCTTTATGTATTTAGCATATCGTCTGCGCCACTGGTCATTCCCTCGTTGAAGGGGTCATGCGTGTTCTTCTTTAACCCTGATCCCATGTTTATACGCCCGTGGGATATCATTCACCCGCCTTCGCCGTGGAAAGTTGCATCAGTAACCCCCCCAACCCTGGTTTGCGCCTGCGCACCCATCCATCCATCCATCCATCCTTCCTTCCACCCGACGGACCCCACCCCAATGAAACAGATAATTCAATTCACCACCACAGCCAACACGCCCACCACGCCCATCCACGCCAGCACCGCCCGCCTACTCGTCCTCCACCCCACGGATTTCCCCATGATCCCGCCCCCACCACCAGCAGCAGCAGTAGCGAGTCTTCCTTTCCCACCCATCATGCCATCCCGCGCGCCCATCCCACCCGCGACCGACGCGCCGAGCGCCAGCATGGCCGCCACGACGAGCCGGGACATCACCCCGGGGACGAACTTGAAGACGACGACGAGGGCGATGAAGGTGAGGAAGATGGTGGGGATGGTGTCGAGGCTGGTGGGGTTGCGCGGATCATTGCGGTGGTGGGCTGAGGAGGTGGTGGTGCGCGCTGCTTTCGCCTCCGCTCTCCCCTCTGAACGAGACGACGAAGAAGGAAGAATGGTGACGAGGTCATGGTGATCGCGAAGGAAGGCGGACTCCGGATCCGCGAGGGGGGTGTGCGCCTCCATCCACCTCCGATAGTTCTCCACATCCTCCCTTCTCGCGGGGTTCAGCTCGCGACTCAGCCGCGCGTAGGTGGCGAGGGCGCGGGAATATTGTTCCAGCTTGCCGAAACAGCGGGCCAGGCATTCGTGGCGCTGCCATTCCAGTTGATTGCCCATTCCCGCTAATTGCACGGCTTGTCTTCTGGATGCGGGGGGGGGCGCTGAATGGGCTGGGGGTGGCGGTGCGCCGCCTATACCTTCTGCACCGATCGCGCGATCCAAATCCGCGAGCTGTGCTTCGAGCTCGGAGATCTCGTCTTGCAGGTAGAGGAGCATGCGGTTGTTGAGGGTCTCGAATTTGCGGTAGATGGGGCGTAGTACCCTATCCGCGCTCTGATCAGCAGCTGAGGGTGGATGGGCGGCGATGGAGGAGGCGAGCAGGTCGTAGCCTGTTTTCGCTGTCGGTTCTTGATGCGATGGTGATGCGCTGGCGAATGGAGACGGGAAGGAGTCTACAGACTGCGGTGGGTGAGAGCGGCGGCGGGGTTTTGGCGGGAGTTCGTAGATTGAGGGGCGGCGCTGTTGGTGGTTGGAGGGAGCGGACATTTCGTGTAAGTCTAACGAGCGGGGTGCGGAGGCGGCAAAGAGCGGGGGCGAGGAGCCATAAAGGTATGGTCGTTGAGGTGGTGACGATGCTGGCTGGTTGAGAAGTGCTTCGGGGTGATCTTCCAGTTCGCAAGAGACGTTGTGCCTGTGTCGGAAGCGCTGCTGGTCTTCTTGCTGTTCTTGATGCCTGTCCACTGCCAGGGATTCAGAAGTTGAGCCCTGCTCCCTTCCATCCTCGGAGAAGCGGGCTTGAATGTCGGCTTCGAAGCAATCGGGTGCCTCATGCTCCTCAATCATGGGGTACTTATGCTGTAATATAGGCGAATCACGCTCTTGCTCGGGACTCCCGCTGTGCATACTGATGCCCGAGTCCGAATGCAAGGATGCGCGCGTCCAGGTACGTTGCACGCCGTCTTGAGTGGCACGGACTTCCAAGTCTGAGTAACGAGGCGAGCGAGCTGGCGAGACGATGCGACGGGAGGTGAAGATGGGTGGAGGGGAATCGGAGTCGGAGTCGGAGTCTGAAGAAGACGAAGACGGGCGTGAGGTGTCATCGTGGAGGATGAGGTTGTGGGTTGATTGTCCGTGTAGCTCTGATGGGGGCGGTGGCACTTGGTCTGTAGAAGACGACAATGGAGAAGCGGGCTCATCGTCCGTCTCCATAAAGGAGAACACGTTTACATTCTCCTTATTTGGACCAGTAGGGTCACCGTCTGTAGCGCTCAAATCGCACTTTCGGTTGCCGTTGTTGATCTCTTTCTGCACCTTCTCGTTATTCCCCTTCCCAGCTCGTTTCGAGGACCGTAGGCTGGTATGAAAGATGGATCGCGGTGTTGCTTGCCCAGCAGAGACGTCACTCCTGCTTGACGAGGAAGAATATCGTGATGTGAGCGGCAGGGCGGCCGGAGGGGCGGCAGTCTTCTTGGACAATGGGGGTGAGGTTGAAGAGGTCGAAGAGAATGACTGCTTGGACTGACGGCGATGGCGCGAGCTGCTACCCATGACCGATGGCATTGCGGTATTCGATTCGAGGAGTCAATTGGAGTCAATTGGTGAACAGATTGGCCTGTCAAGTAGAGTTATGTCCCGTGGTGAGATGCGGTTGGCTTATCGTCCAGCAAATGCTGACATTGACCACCGTTCGGGTTCATTGAGGATCTAAATCCTGCTATCTTCGTAATCAAGCTCTTCACAATTACACCAACAACGATATCAAATCAACGCAAAGGTAATCGAAGCCAAGTACTCCAAGTGATCAAAGCAACGCAATCCAGCTCATAGGTAGAAGAGATGGCACGAAAGGAAAAGAAATGTAAAAGAAAGTCAACGACGAAAGTCAACGATAAACAGTTTCACCCTGCACCCGAAAAGATGCAAATACCTGAGACGCAGTCGCGAGACCCGGACTGAAACTTCAGGATTACTGTAGATAGCATCTTTCCGTGGGATCAGTGGTCTGAGCCCCCCTGTGTTCGTTCGGCCCCCGCGTCCTTGTACATGGTACAACCCCACAATCTCACAGACAGACACGCATAATCAATGATGATTTCAATTTGTTTGCCGCAGATCGCGTGCTTCTCCAAGTGCTGGAGTTGGGGTGACCGAGACCCATGACCGAGCTACAGCGAGCGCAGTACACATGAACTCAGATCACCCCACGATGAGCAGTAAAAGGTCACCGTGAAGGATGCGCTCGCGAGGAGAAAGATGCACTCTCGGACTCTGGGCTGAGCAGTAGCACAGTAGTACAAGGGGGAGGCGTCAGCCAAGTTTCATGTGCGTGCGTGAGTGGGTTGGGCCTCGCATGTAGCGGCGGGTAGAATATTTCCATTTCGAGCCAAATCACGGGATCCGGRGTGTCAGCGGCAGTCAGCTTGAGAGACCATTTGTTTCTCCGCGCCTTGATCCCTAGCTTTATAACATATCCCATTTTCTGGCCCGAACGTGGATGTCGTAGAAAGCATTGACTGATCCAGGCGGATGCGAGGCACAACAAAGAGCGGGCGATGGAGGGTATTGATATTTAAATAGCATCTGTCGCGTCTGCGCGGCTGTTGGAGGCAGACGACTCTATTCTTAGAAAGATTACACCAAGACCGAATAGCAGTGATGACGTTCACTGGATCGATCGAGTACTGTATGGGCATTACTATACCAGACCCAAGAGCTGTCCTCACTCAAAATCTCATGATATGAAGGCATGTTCGGTGGTCCACCCGATCCTGCTCCCACTGCATCGCTGCATCGCTGCGTCAAGCAGCAATGCCATTCTGCTGTGGCGGGGGACCAGGCGTCCCGTTTTGCGAGGGGGCTTCTTGTGGAGTCGCAACATTGCTCGGAGGAGGCTGAGGTGTCGCAGAACCTGCCGACCGCATAGCTTGCTGCTGCTGCTGCTGCTGTTGCTGCTGTTGTGCCATTGCTTGCGTCTGCGCCAGCGCCTGCGCCTTCTGTCTCTCCATCAATGTCGCTTGATCCACCGGCGACATTCCCGCCGGTCCACTCGGAGGAGGTGCTATTCCATTGGGCTGCGATGGGGAGCGCGAGCCGTAATGAGACGAATGTTGATGATAGAGCTGGGGTCGTTGCTGCTGTTGACCCATAGGAAAAGGTGAGCCTTGATGAGGAATACCCGGAGAGCCGGATGGCAGTGCTCCAGCAACGGTCGCGCCATAGTTGTACGCAGGTGGTGGAGGGGCCCGCGGCTGATAGTCGGTATGACTCCCGCGGAATGCTTGTGCGGCCGGTGTCGATGCTGGGGGGATGCGGCCTGGTGGCGTTCCATATTGCTGTCCAACGGAGGGGGCCTGATGGGGCATGGTCGGTCGGTAGCTATTGGGGTATTGGCTGTAAGAGGGGGTCGCTTGTGGTTGGCTGTACTGTCCGCTCACGTATCGATCCGTGTACGATGGCGGGCGTTGTCCTCCATACTGTGCTGCATATGGAGGTCGAGCGGGGTTGGCCGGGTAATGAGTTGATGGTGGAGGTCGGGTCGGGTATTGGGCAGAGGCGAGGTAGCTGTTGTTCACGCCTGACGGTCTGGGGACTGGAGCTTGCCCATAGCTTGGCTGCCTGGAGAATTGTTGGCTCGTTGCAGGAGAGTAGGCGCCTCGGGCAGCGGGTGCGGTGTTGTAGGTTGCCGGATATGGCGCACTGGATGCAGACTTGGCTTTCAGTCCCAGGCCATCCCCTTCCAGGACCCCCTTTTGATTCTTCCCAGCTATCTTCAGCTTCGTGCTGAATTGCAAAGCTCCAAGCTTATCGCCATCAAGCTTTGCGAGCATGTATGGCGGAAGTCTGGATATCATCTCTATCAACTGAGCCTTCAGTTTGTCGTAGACCTCAAACTCAGCGGCCGACGGGCTTGTCGGACTGGAAGGCATGGTGGGCAATTGCTCTTTGGGTCCTTGTAAGGCTCGGGCGTTCGCAGGTTGGGTGAGGTGCCGAATCCGCTGATGCGAATTGAGAACCTCCAAGAGCTCTGAGATCTTCTGGAGCAGATCTGACGACTCGGTCGATCCGGTTGGCATATCTTCCCGCTTGCTGTCCAACTGCATCATATCCGACACTTCGATGGGCTCCCAATTGGTGATTGCTTCTTGTACCAGGGCATCATCAACTTTGTCCTCAAGATCGAGACCTTGGTCTACCTCTTCATCCTGATACAAAACCTCTGCTTTGGCAGCCAAAATCTCGTCGAGTTGATTTTCGCCATACTTGCTCCACCACATCCGGTTCTTCTGCTCTTCTGTGACAATGGCTCCGTAGTCGTCATGGCTCGGTGCATAGCTGGAGTAGACGCTGCGAAACAGCGCATCTTCTTTGCCCTGCGCCTGAGCCGCGCTGACCTCTTGGGTGATGGCGGATTGAGGCTCTCCGGTGCTCAGAGCCCGATCGCGATGCCTTCGCTTCGATTCCGGGGAGGCAAGCTGCTCTGTGGACGGCGCGACGTTATACGTTAACCATTTGCTGGTCGGCAGTGGTTGTTTGGTGTAGCCTTCCCGCGCATTGGGGTCCCTGGGAGGCTCCTTTGCGGAAGCTAGGTCGGCCGGACTGAACCAATTCAATGCTGACCCTCGCGTTGAAGCGTGTTTCGAGATTGGTCTTGGTGGACTGAGCACCTTGAGGTTGGGAGGGGGTGCGAATGATTGGCCGATGGTGTGAGCCTTCTCTTTGCTTTCGCTGAGACTGTGGACAGGAACGATGGTGGTGGTCATGATGCCGTTTGGCAATGGCTGGTCGGAAAGAGACTTGGATTCGGGGTTTGATTTGGCAATGCTGGAGAAGAGCTGCTTCGGTCCGCGTTCTCCACCATAGAGGGTCAATACAGATTTGCTCTGGTCGTTGACCAAGCCGCCGGACGCATTTGCGCGAGTGTTCTGCTGCTCTGGCTCGTGCTCATCTCTGAATTTCCGTGTGTGCGGTCTCTGTATCATTTCGTCTCTTATCAAGCCGTTCAACTTCAGGCCGACTGTGAAAAGCTCCAGCATGCGCGCATTGATCTGTCTATCCGCTTGGCTATCTTCTTGCCCCCATCTTGCACGCAAATCATCCTGCATATTCGTCGTGGCTGTTTTCACGTCTTCCATCAGGTCATTGACAGAAGTGTATGCTTCAGCGTTTATCTGCTCCGCGATGGACATAGGCTGCGAGGAAGTGGATGTTCGTGCGCGTTTGGGAGATGGTTCTGATGATTCAGGTATAGCGATCTTATGATCGAGAATAGATGGTGTTGTGTCGCGGGTAGCTTTGGCTTCCAACTCGTGACTATTATTCATCGTTAGCATGTCCGACGGAAAAGAAAGGGAATCGGAAGGGCGTGCCTCCTCAGTAGCTTCAACACGTCCTTGAGCCACAGGTGAAGCTCCCCTAGACGCTTATCGCTGCCATTGACACTGCTCGTCTGCCCCTCTTGATCGTCCCGCTTCCGCTTAGTAGCCATCTTCAAGTCAAGAGGAGTAGTCGCACGTGGCGAGGATGTATCAGGTGCGGGCATGGGCAAGGCGCAAGTCCGTGGCCCACAGGCCGACTGGTGCACTGGTTTAATCCTGGGTGTCGGGCTGGCCTCTGCTGGGTCAAAATTGAGCGACCAGTGTTGAGTTCAGTTGACGTCGTAAAGCGTCCTAGGTCAAAGAGTGAAGGGTGCGCAATGCATGGGGCTCGGTCCTGGGCTCCAACTTGGTGCTGATTTGACGTTCTTCCTTTTGCGGACTTGCGGGCCCGGAGCGTGTCACAGATCGACGCGAATGCTCGGCGACGACAGGGGAAGGACCGCCACGGAAGCCAACAGCTCAACTACCACACCAGATCGACCACAGGAAATATAGGAGCATCAGACGGACGACAAGTAGATAAAAATGACCAGAGGAAGAAGTCTGCAAATTGCAATCAATGTTGTGACATGTGGTCAGTGAATCTTTTCCTCTTTCGCAAGGGCTGCTGCCAAGCCTTCTGCCCATAAGGCTGAACTATGACTGATGACTAAGGCACATTCCTCGCACCACCGCGTGCGGCGTGCATAAGTCATATTTCATAATTCATAATTCATGTATCACTTTCAATTTCACGAACAGCCCGACTGGATGAAGTAACAGTCATGAAGAGAGAAAGAGGTTGTGAACCGTCGATCTATCTTTGTTGATTGCGATATTTGATGTCCCTTCTGACTCTCCTCGCCTTCCCCGTCAGCCCCTTTTCTGCCTCCACCACGCTTACCCAAGGCTGCCTTGCAACCCAATATTGCATATCCTCTTTCTCTCGACTCAAGTCTCCTTTAGCCGCATCAACGACAGCTTCTTTTTGCTCTTGGAGTCCTTCTCGACCACTCTCCTTTTCCCACTCGAGCGCTTCTTTGTATGCCCATGTCGGGGTGTCCAGCTGTCCCCGGACCAAAACGATCTCCCTCCCTTCCTTGTGGAGCAGCTGAAGCTCAACGGAGGGCACAGGTGTAAGTAGGTGAAGGCACTGGCTTTTGATGTCGATGGACTGCACGAGAGCTTGGCCGATGGAACGGCTATATTTAGGGTTCAGGCCGACTGTTGTATGGTTGTGCGGAGCGATGTATGGGATGCCCACAGAGGTTCGACGTATCCTGCGCCGGTCATGTAGCTCCCCGGCCTCGGCGCTTTCACTTACATCACGATCCCCACTGTCGGTTGGCTCAAAAAGACCATCGGCTTCGACCAGCAGAATACCGACGATTGATCCATCAAGAATAATAGGCAGGAATTCAGGGTTTCTCTCCTCGCCCAGAACCATGACTCCGGCAATGGCTTGCTTCGGGCCAGAGTAAGGCACTATCAAGGGCTTCATTTCGGTCAGAGGTCGGCAATCCCACCGAAGGTTGCTGACTTCAGTCCCTACGAGATGGAAATAGGACTGAGCCTGCATAGCGCGGAGTTCGGAAGCTATCCTCGTCCCGTCCGAAAATGGTTGGGACTCTAAGTCGTGAAATGCTGCCTTTGCTTTTTCGCTGGAAGAAGCTAGACCAACACTCACCTCGTTGGGGCCAGTGGTACTCAGGTAGAGCACTTGGCTCAACGATGAAGCTTGGATGAGCCGTTTCAGTACATCCAATCCAGTACCTTGTATCCAGCCGAAGGCATTGATCAAAAGACGCGCCGCTCTTTTGTTCTTGGTCAAGCGGTCGTAAACATCTAGAAGGTCCAAAGCGCAATCTAGGTAGTGTTTCGGATCGTCTTTCGGACTTACGGAACCAATATGATGAGACCGAACACACCTGATCTCACCATCAGGAGAATGTGTGGGATGAGAGTAGGGAACCCCAAGATTGGGAGACGATATCTGAATAAGAGAGATGTCGCCGGGTGGGGAAAACTCTGGCTGCCCGGGGTCGAGATCGATCAAGTACAGAGCATGCTCGCTAGATTGGCCATTCGATTGGACTTGCTTTGCTAAGGAGAGGATATTATTTGCGAGCAACCGGCAGAAAGTGGACTTGCCACTGCCTTTGGGCCCGCAGATGAGCACCTTTGCTGCACTGTGCTGAGCTTGACCCACAATCCTGCTCAAATGAGAGGACCAGTCCCTAGGTTGCTCAAGCGGTCTCACTGGACGGTTGTAAGCATCGTCCACGGTAGCTCCGAGCTGTTGAACATCAGCAAGTTGACACCTTTCTTGCTCGTCCCGCACCAACATTGATGAAAGAGCGATGCAACGGATGACTGATATCATCTGCTGCTGCTCCTAGGGACGGCCCATTCCAGATGCGCCGGAAACTGGTGGAAATTCGCTTTAACGATCGAAGGCCGCTTCGGCAGGAGAAGAAGGTGACCTCGCTCGACTGTGGGCCTGAGCCGTAGGGATCGAGCGAGGGGCGGATGACTGGAATGGCGTGCGTTGTGGGAGCATAGACCCGGTGGAGCTTTGAGCTTGCACGCAAGATAGCGCCGGAGATGGAGATGGCTCCCTTGCGCACCCAAATGTCATACTGTCCAACGATAGCTAGGGTCTGTACACACGTCTCAGTGCAAGTCTTCAATCACAGGGTTACGTCACACACATCTTTCCGCCTAAGTCTGACAGTCCACTCGGTGGAGCTTTCACGTAACACGTTTGATGGCGAAGGTCTGAAACTGGAGAGTTGTCGATTCACGGTTGCAGGCTCCAAATGAACAGGATCGTCCGATGATCTATACCGTCCATTAGCGGGCGATTGTGGTATGGGGATCTGATGGCTGCTCACTCATTCTCGAAGCTCTCCAAGCTCGCTTCGTCACTCAATTGATCAAGATCGCCTCCAGATGCTCTGCTCACCACCTCCCCGTTCTCGATTCCGGGACTCTCGGTCTCGTTTAGGGTCTCACGAACCAATGTGCCTTCATCGTTGTCATCTCCTGTACTGACAGCCTGAGACTGTCCGCTTCCCGCTTCTTGTCCTACAATCTTTCTCGAGCTTCCGCCTCTCTTGCGCCTCTTTCTTGGACGTTCGGCAGGACTGTCTACACAGTGTATAGCGGTCGAATCCTGTAGTCTTGAGGGCCCCGCTAATACGATCTCTTCACGAATCAATGCCGGGGAAGACGCGGAGGTATTTATACTCTTACGCGCTGAGAGAGCGCTCACAGCGCTCACAGCCAGCTCTGAGGATATCTGAAGGTTTGCCAGACTGATGCGAAGGTGGAAAAATGCTTGTGGATTTTGGAAATGGAATTATTTCCCTCCCGAGGGTCCGCCCCGCATTATTTAAGGCTTGGCAAGGCTTAGGCTCAAATCTTATCGATAAGAGCTAGAACCTATGAAATATAATTTCCTTTCAAGAGCTCGATTTCTCCGCACAAGACATTCAATTTCTCTAACATTTTACGCTCGGGTCAAACTTCCGCTTCTCGTCTTGATTGCTGTGGTCAAAAATCATGCAAATTAATACTCAAGAAGATGGCAAAACTAGAGAAGTCCGCGCACAAGTCCAAGCACGAGAAATCTCTACAGAAGAACGCGAAATTAGAGCCCACGTACAAAAGCGCCGAATTCATTAACGACTCATCCAGTGCGTCTGAGGCCCCTACACCTTCGAAGAGAAAGATCCCGCTCGGCGGCACCTCAAAACCGGTGTCCATCCCTTCCACTAAGGCAAATCTTCAGAATGGCAGCGCGACGAAAAAAGAGAAGCACAAGGAGCGAAAGAAGAGTAGTGATACGCAACCGGTGCATTTGAGTGGCGATCGTGTAGAACATGAAGAAGCGATGCAGGAAGAGACAAGCAAGGAGAAAGCAAGAGTCAATGGCTTGGGCAGCCCGACAGAAGACAGTGGTGGGTCTGGGGAAAAAAGGTCGCCGCAGCCAGAACTCAGTAACAAACATTCGAAGCCACTGGTCAAGAACGCCGTTTCTTCGTCCGATATACCGCAAGCGAAAGCCCCCGCTTCTGACTCAGCTAGAAGCTCTGGTTCTGAAGAGGACGACGTTGACGTCCCGCCTGCTACTACACTGAAGGGCAATCAAAATGCTGTGGAAAGTAATGATGAGGATGACGAGGTAGAGAACCGGGGCGGTGCTACAGGCGACGAAGCGGATAGTGATGCCCCAAGCGAAGGGAAGAATAGCGAAGAAGCCAGTGAGAGCGAGAAGTCGGCATCTTCAGATGTTGAACAATCAGACCCAAAATCTCCGCCCATATTTTCAGCCCACAGTCAAAGACCCATACCTACATACCAGGCACCTCCTGATTTTGAGCCGGCTGCAATATCTCTTGGAGACGCGCCCAGTGCGGAGAGAGTCTTCTCAACCGCCCGTCTCGAGGGGAAGGAATTATGGCATATTGTCTTACCCTCTTCTGTCCCTGTCTCGGCCCTGAAAGAATTCCCTCCACAGGGTACCCTCGATGGCTCGAAGTTACTGTCCCACGATAATTCCGATTACAGCCTTGTGATGCATAGAGAAGCTGTCGCCAGATCCCTCCTCATGCCTTCGCACACAAATAACCTATTCACACCAGTGAAGACAGTGTTCGCAAAGTCCCTTCGTCTCCAGCAGCTGGCCAAGGTGTCTAGTCATGGTATCAACCCTGAGCTAAGAGCCTCATCATCCGAAGTGCCAAAGAAAGAGCGCAATCAACAACCTGAAGGACTGAGGATGCGCTATCACCCATTCGGCATTCCGGACAGCTCAATCGTAGAACCTGGCGCAGACTTTGGTCCAAGCGAACAGCACGTAAACGCAAAACAGCGCAAGATGGAAGCCTCGCAATTCAAACCACCTCCTGAACCCCTCGTCGACGACTCCACTCGCAAGAGGGAAAAGAAGAAAAAACGGAAACATGGAGAAATAGCCTCATCCGCTCCGATCACGCCCTCTTCGACTCAGATGAAGAAGGCGAGACAGGATCACCCAGGTTTAGGTCTGACATCGCCGCCCATGCAGTCGCCCACGCTGGTATCAACACCGATACCCGGGCCAGGCAATTTACAACCCGTCATGCAAGCCAGAGCCGAAGATCTCATCACCATCACCAACGCGTCACCGATGCCAGTAGAACAAGAGACGTTCAGCTCTCCTGCGAATGCTTCCCCAACTCAAAAACATAGGCACAAACTCCAGTCCTCTCCCCCTGTCACACCGGCACGACCTAAGCATGATGTCTCTTCCTCCAGTAACAAAGGCACGAATAAGAAATCCCACCGCAAGGCGTCCAAATCAGAGGAGATTCACCGTAACAAGCTTTTGCAGCCTTTCCAAGTACCACGCTCCGTTTCACCCGCTCAAACCTCTACAAACGGTGTATATACCAATGGAGCCACTCGAACAGCGCCAGATGATACAGTGATACCACACGTCGACGCCCCTGCCGTTGACCTGGGGGCAAATCGTACAATTACGGACGGGCTAGATGATAGGCAGGCAACAGCAGGTGTTTCTCCGCATGACTTCTCCCAACGGCCAAAGAAGAGAAAGAAGACCGACAAGTCTGACGTCGGAAGTCTGCCTTTAATTTCTTTCCCGGAGACTGCGAGTGGCGATGTTAAAGTCCGCGACTTCGTCAAAGCAAGTCATCTGGGCGTGACAGAAGATGTCAATACTGCCGCTGCTTCAGAGCCTTTCAGTAATTCTAAAATCGTGGAGACACCTTCTTTCGGACATGATAGTAGGGAAGGTGTCGGAAAGCAAGCATCCAAGTCGCATGCTGGCTCCAGGCCTACTACTGCAGACACTCGGATCCGAGAGCGAGATGTGGATGCTTCGTCCTCTGCTGTTGTGGATCCATCAAAGGACGTATCCATGCAAGGAATCGCTGCGAAAATAATCGACACACCGCTTGATGTTGCAGCAGAGCGAGAGAGACAAAAGCAGACGAAGAAGGCCTTGAAGGAGGCGAGGAAAAATTCGATGGGGAATTTGAGAAGCGACCCTATTAGAAGCAATGGCATCGGGGGAGTCGCAGATAGAGTTGCATCATCTCCCTCCCTTGCTGTGGCAAAAGATGCTGTGGTGGGTGAGGAGTTCACGAGGAAGAATGACTCGCAGCCGTTTGAAGAGACGGATCACGCAAGGAAAAAGCGAGAGGGAAAGGAGCGAAGAACGAGTAATATGGCTGCCGAAGTAAAACCCGTACAAACAGCCTCGCCTGAATTTGAACCAATCTCTACTACCATGAACCATGACACACCGAGCAATGGCCCAGTTGATATTAACTCACAGCTCTACGAAGAAAGCGAGCGCGCAAGGAAGAAGATGGAGAAGAAGAAGATTAAGAAGGAGAAGGATGCTGCTCAAGTCAACAATGGAGGCATATCTGCCAATACGTCTACTTCAGCCCCTGTCGTTCCAGCAAAGGATCCCATGGCCAATGAGGATGACGCAGCGCCCACTATTTCCCAACTCTACAAAGAAACGAGAAAGGCGAGGAAGAAGCGGGAAAAGAAGGAGAAAAAGTGGCGTACTAGTCATACCAAGCCCGGACAAGAGGCCACCAATGACTCCGCCCCAGCCCTCACCAGCGCGGTGCAGGAAACCACAGCCAATGAGGACCGCCCCGCGCCAACAAACTCACAACTCTACTACGAAGGCGAACGAGCGAGGAAGAAGCGTGAAGAGGAACTGCGAGGGAAAGCCAGCGAAGACGATAATGAGCCCGCTCCTGCTCATAACGCTGCACCAGTAAACGCAGAGCTCCCTCCTCCACCCAACGGCATAGCCGGGAACGACGACCTTGCCGCCGCGCGAGCGAAGAGGAAGCAGGAGAAGCAGGCAAGGAAGGAGGAACGGCGGAGGCTGAAAGCCATCACCGCTGCTGCTGCTGCTGCTGATGCTGCCGCTGCTGTTGGTAAGTAAACCCCGTCCCGGCAGACAAAACCGAGGCATGGAAAGCATGATGGAGGAGAATTGCATTGATGAAAAACGCCAAGCACATCCGTGGAACGATGCGTAATGATAACATGCGGCGATTTGACAGCGTCGTCGTTTTTTTCAAATTGAAGAAAGTCAAAGGATGGATCAGCCGTGGGCGAGGAAGATGGATGTGATGTGATACCCCAACAAATCAAGCATGTAATCTGGCAACTCGACATGGGGGGGTTACTTCTCAAAATTCAGCGTGCTGATATCATGTAATACGATATCGAGGAAAGCAGCGAGACGGTTTCGTTTTTCTATTTTGTGCTTGCTTGCTTGCCTGGTAAGGGGAAATGTGGTAGACTGGTACGATACCCCTAACAAAGCGTTGTTCGGATCGATCGATTGTCGATGACAAAGGGGGGGGGGATTGTTTTCGTGGGAGCAAATCGTGCGTGCTTCGTGGATATAGCGATGTCTGTCCAGGGCTACCGGGAAAGACAAGCCTGTGTAATTTAATTGAGACTTGCTGGTTGGACAACAACCATCACAACCCAAATATCAAAAGGAATCAAAATGTTTCCAATGGCCTCTGAGATGCTTTATGAGTTTTCCCGGGTCTAGGTCGTGGTTGGATGTTTATGTGCACCAAGCCACACGCCCCGCACATCTATGTTCGTATATATCCAAAAGGTCATGCAACGACATCGGGCCTCCTCAGTACCCATCCATCTACTCCACAACACCTTCGCTCAGGACTTTCAGTCCCCAATCACTCACTCGTTATCCGCCAAATCCCCGTTTCATCAGAAACATTGTCACCTACGCACTACCTTTCATCCCCCATGCTCCCCCCCCCTCTCCCACCTTGCCCCATCCTCTCACGACCCCCTGACCAACAAACTCCTCCCGCCCATCTCCGCCGGTTTCCCCACGCCCATGACATCCAATACGGTAGGCGCCACATCCCCCAACACGCCCTCCTCCCCGCTCTCCAACTTCCACCCCTGGGGCGCATTCGCCATCACAAACGGGACGCGGTTGGTGGTATGGCTGGTCTTGGGTTTGCCCTCCGCATTGAGCATCTCCTCGGCATTGCCATGATCGCTCGTCAGGAAAAACACGTACCCCTGCTCGACACACGCCTGGAAGACGGTCTCGATGGCGGCGTCAGTGGCTTCGCAGCCCTTGATGGCGGCGTTGTAGACGCCGGTATGGCCGACCATGTCGGGCGGGGCGAAGTTGTTCATGAGGAAGCCGTGTTTGTTGTCGCGGATGCGCTTGACGAGCTGGTCCGCGACCGCTTGGGCGGACATCTCCGGTTGGAGGTCGTAGGTGGCGACTTTCGGGGAGGGGACGAGGTCGCGGTCCTCGAGGGCGAATTGCTTCTCGACGCCGCCGTTGAAGAAGAAGGTCACGTGGGCGTACTTCTCGGTCTCGGCGACGTGGCATTGCGGGATGGATGCCTTGCCCAGCGTTTCGGCGAGGACGTTGCCCATGTGCTGCGGGACGAAGGCGATGGGGAAGGTGTATTTGGGGTTGTAGGACGTCATGGTGGTGAGGGCGATGTTCTTCGGGTAAGGGAAGTCGGGTTTGGGGGAGCGGTCGACGTCGCCGAGGAGCTGGGTGATCTCGCGGACGCGGTCGGAGCGGTAGTTGAAGAAGAAGCAGGTGTCGTTGTCCTGGACGCGGGCGTCGGCGCCGTTGACGATGATCGGTTTGAGGAATTCGTCGTTCTCGCCGGCGGAGTAGCGGGATTCGATCGTGGCGACCGGGTCGGTGGAGTCTTCGCCTTCGCCCGAGACGACGCCTTTCATGCCGATTTCGACGCGGTCCCACCGCTTGTCCCGGTCCATGATGTAGTATCGGCCGACCACGGTGGCGATTTTCGCTTGGCTGCCCATGGAGGAGATCTTGGCGAGGAGGTCGCGCATGTAGCCGGCGCCGGATTTGGGGTCGGTGTCGCGGCCGTCGCCGAAGAAGTGGATGAATACCTTGGGGACGGCCATTTCTTTGGCGACTTGCAGGAGGGCGTAGAGGTGGTTGATGTGACTGTGAACGCCGCCATCGCTGATCAAGCCTAGCAGGTGTAGTCGTCCGTTTCCATCAATGGCGCGCTGAAAGGAGTCGGTCAATGTCTTGACCTTATTCAACTCTCCTTTCTTGATGGTTTGGTCGATCCGCACGACGTCCTGCCATACCACTCGACCGGCGCCAATGTTCAAGTGACCGACTTCGCTGTTGCCCATCAATCCTTCGGGGAGACCGACGGCGAGGGAGGAGGCATCGAGAGTGGTGTAGCCTTGGGCGGTCTTGCTATCTTTCGCGGCGAAGGAATCCATGGTGGGGGTTTTGGCGGCAGCAATGGCATCGCCATCTTTGGGTGAGGTGGCAGAGGGAATGCCCCACCCGTCAATGACAACTGTCTATCATGTCAATTGGAGGTTCTGTATTTTAGAGGTGCCAATGGTCTTACCCAGGACGGCTTTGTGATCCACCTTTGCCATACTTGCGGCCTCTGTTGCGGTAGGGCTATCAAGTGGCGCTGGCTTCGGATTGTGCGCGTAGTTCCAATTCCACGCTCAAAGAGAGTAGCAATATAATTGTAGCTGGATAAATACTTGATGTTCTATGGGATGAGCGCACAAGCTCGGCGATTCAACAAGAAAAGAAAAATTTCCAATTGAATTTCTCTCGGCGAGCCTGGAATAATCTGTGGGGGGCCGACGGGGGATGATGTCAGCTGTCGAATGGCGCCTGTCTCCCGCTTCCCGCCCTAGAACATGGCGCCAAGCCTTCCCCACAAGACTTGTGTTAGCCCAATGTCTTTGGGGCACCTCTTCAGCACACCCTCCAAACATACAACAATCCTCATTTCCCCCATCATTTCGACTCAGCCCCTCCTCCTCCTGCATCAACATCACCTCCCCACCTCCCAACATGCCCGCTCCAACCCACC